>BPLR01007723.1:0-203964 GCA_021605095.1 Caerostris extrusa
TAAGTTATAACTAAAAGAGGTTTTGCGATGCTTTCCAAATGAAGAAATTTTATATTTAATGATATTGTTTTGAAATTTTATTAAAAAGTAACATATTAGTTTTTAAATTTTGTTCCAAGAATTGATAATATTTTATTGCTATATGAAACACACTTTTTATGTGGTGAATTCATCCAAGAAAATTCATGTTATATTTTTTGTATGACACGAAAGTCCGAGGTATGAATATGTGGAAGGAAATAACCTTCTAGGGTGTTTTCAGGGAATTATCTTGTTTTTTTTTTTGTTTGCATCATGAAAGGCCCAGCAAACAAGTCTCCAACTATTCAAAACTGGATTCAAACCTAGTTTAACATAAGGAAGTTGGGAAAGTTTAAAACATTATGAAGATGTTAATAATCTGTATAGATTAATACTTAAAGAATTGAGGATTCAAAGCAACAAATTAAACGAGTTTAAAATTGTAAATTAGCAATCAATCCAGGATTCCCAATTTGTAATTTCTTGGATTGATTGCCATATTGACTTTTTAGCAATTTTGTAGGCAGAGGTCTTATTCTGCCGAAATGATTCCTGAAGAGGTTGATAATTTGAATATATTAAAGTTGTTAACATTTTGAAAGGCTAATAATTTGAAAATTCCAACATAAAGCTATTGTATTTTTTAACAATCTGAAGTGGTTAATATTACGAATAATTTTGTTTAAAATTCTGATCTGGAAATTCGTTTGACATATTGAACAGTTGCCATCGTGTTTGGCCAACAAAAGAAGTTCAAAATGGCAACTTGGCAATCCATCAATTTTTAACAATTTGGTAGGCAGAAAAGAAGTTGTTAACATTCTGAAAGAGGTTAATCATTTAAATAGGTAAACATTCTGATTTGAATAAATTCGCTTGATACTACCTGAACAGTTCCCATGCCCATGTTTGGACAAGAGAAGTTCAAAATTGTAAATTTGACAATCAATCTATTTAACAATTTGTAAATTAATAGACTTTTGGACTTTTGATTGCCATATCAATTTAACAATTTGTAGGTAGAGAATGTCTTCTATAAGGGAAACCCAAAGTTTTCGATTTCTTTCAAAATAAAATAGCAATACAACAAGTAAAAACCCCAAGATCTTAGGTAAGAAAACCCAAGCAATGATAAAAGTATCCTATTACGGAACGTCTGAGATCTCACACCACTTTTCCTCGAGCGTCCGCTGGTTGAAAAGCCAGCGAATGCTTAGGTTTCACCCAGGTTGTGTCTTAAATCCTATAATTGAGCGCGCCAAATTTTCGGCTTCTTGGCAGGGTTTGACGCTTTCAATGATGCCTCGTTTGAAGACGACCGTGGATTGAAATTATGTTCACAACGTCTCTCTGCAATTTTTGCGTGGAAGACTTTCTTTTTTTTTTTTTTTTTATCTTTACTTTTTCTTGAGAACGATTTACTATTGAGTGGAAGTTATTTATTTGAGCCCACCACAAGTTTTTCCAGACAATTAGATGTTTCTAAAGAGGGTGTTGTTTATCAAAAATGATTGATTTAGATCTGTATTTATCATTATCGGAATCGTTTATTAGATATTTATTTGCGAATGAGTTGTAAATAAGTTTAACCAGACTGAAGTTTTTCACGATTCAGGTGTTTATTTGTGGGTAGATTTAAATATAGGACAACCAGTAAGCAATTTTTTGTATAACGCACTGTTATCAGGTATTTTTTTGCTTATTAGTTATTAAGCATTAATAGTTCAACAATAAACTTTTTTTATTAGGAGACAAAAAGAAAATCAATGTTTTTAAAAAAATCAATGCTTGTTAAAAAATCTTTTTACAACTTAATGAAAAAATACTTTACATCTTTACTCTAGCGATTCGTCATGGAAAGTTTGTGACTACAGTGTACTCCACTAACGAGAATCTAATCTTCAACCTGCTACTCATTTTGTAGATCTTAATACACCTAGACCACAGAAAGGGGAAGGAATATTGAAAAATAATGCAATTTGCTTCGTAAAAATTCAAGTGGATTGATAAACAAAATCATTATTTTGTTAATGAAAAAATGCTTTATTAAAAAATCATTGCTTGTTAATAAAAAAATGCTTTGTTAATGAAGAAGATCTTTAAGATTAGTGCTTCGTTAAAAAATCAACTTAACTAGCTAATGAAAAAATGATTTACATCATTACTCTAGCTGTTTGTAATTCAAAGTAGTGACAGGAGTGTACGCCACTAACGAGAATCTAATCTTCAGCTTCCTACTCATTATGTAGACCATAATATCACTGGACCACAAAAAAGGGAGAGGATATTGAAAAATAATGACTATTTATTTCGTAAATATTCAAACGGATTGAAAAATCAAATCATTAGTTGTTAATGAAGAAATGCTTTTGAATAAAAAAATCAATGCTTTGTTAATGAAAAAAAAATGCTATATTAAAAAATTAATTAAATGAATTAATGAAGAAAAACTTTATTAAAAAAATCTATGCTTTGTTAATGAAAAAATGCTATATTAAAAAATGAATTAAATGTGCTAACGAAGAAAAGCTTTTAAAATAATCTATGCTTTGTTAATGAAAAATGCTATATTAAAAAATTAATTAAATGTGTTAATGAAGAAAGCTTTATTAAAAAAATCTACTCTTTGTTAATGAAAAATATTTAGTTAAAAAAAACTAAGTCGTACTTCTAAGTAACTACTGCAATGTACGCCACTAACAAGAATCTAATCTTCAGTCTCCTATTCGTTTTGTAGACCGTAATATCACTAGACCACAGAAGAGGGTAAGAGATATTGAAAAATAATAACGATTTGTTTCGTAGAGATTCAAGTGCATTGAAAAACCAAATCGTTGCTTGTTAATAAAGAAATGTTTTTCTAAAAGAAATCAATGCTTTGTTAAAAAAAAAATCAATGTACTGTTAATGAAAAAATATTTTGTTAAAAAATCAGTGCTTTATTAAATAAATGCAAGGAATTTCTCAAACAAATCCATTTTTTTATTCTTTTTAAATCACTGAATTTTAATGTGAATTCATATATGCATAGCGATTCGCCCTTCAAAACTGAGAATTTAAAAGAACATATCACAACAAATATTCCATTGTTTATTATAAAAATTTCTATTAAAAAGTTTAAATAATCTATTGGCTTCAGTCTTGCAAGCAGCTTTTTGTAAGCGATTCCTTCAGAATTCGCTACGTTTTCAATTCTGATTACAATGATTTGTTTTTAGATGCCTAGAGCTATTTGTTTCTTGGAATCGTATAAGAAAACAATTGGTTTGTGGCGGAACATGAATTCATAATAAGATCACGAAACGTTCCGTTTGCTCTCTAGTTAATGCTGTAATTTTATTAAATTAAAATATTTTTCTTGATTACATGTCATATTTTGGAAGAAATGCAATTTTGAGTGCGACAGAATGGTCAATCGAATATATTGCAGGCCAATATTTATTGGATTGGATATACTTTACTGGACGAAAAGTAATATAATATTCCGATGAATTTCATTTTTATTTTTCTTTTCTTTCATCGCCAATGATGATGAATAAATAAATTAGAATTTTGTTTTTCTAATTTATTTATTCATCATCATTAACAGCCTTTATATGGTGGAGCTTTCGTAAGTGATTCCGCTACATCTTCGTTTCTGATTACAATGACTTGTTTTTAGAGGCTTATTTAGGCTTATATAAAAAAAGAAAAGCTCGTTTCGAAACCAGACAAATAATTCCGAATTATAGCTTCTCTATCTATATCGTGGATTAGTATACTAAATCTTAGGCCTGAAAAATTATTTTGTTTGGATCGAAGAAATAGGAATGAACATGCAAATCATAATCCTGAGGCAGAATGATGGCCAATTGGCTAGCTCTCTAGACTTTGGTACCACAGGCTTCAGGTTCGTATTCTAGCGATGGCATGAATCTTTGTTAGTGGTTCGGAATCCACTTAAACTGTAGGGCCCCGGTCTAATTAGTCTAAAAGTTTGCATACAATGACCATAGAACGACAAACCAAACCAAACTCTTCAGGATGGTCAATTGGCCAGCGCTCTGGCCTTTGTACCACCGGCTTCAGGTTCTAATCTTGGATGTTTCTGAGTGGTTCGGAATCCACGTTAAATTGTAGGTCCCTGTCTAATTATCCTAAAGTTATCCTTGACGCCATATGATATAAAAAATTATCGTAGAGCGACAAACAAAATCAATACCAAACTTCCTAAGGAAAGGTTCTTCTCCCAAATTATGGTGGTAAAATGTAACTACAGTTTAGCAAGTTTCAATTAATGCACCTTGGATAAGTTGAATCTGCAGTATATCTGTCATTATAGCGGCAAATCATCCCAAATAAAAAACGTTTGGTATTGGAATATTTCATTTAGCATGAAAAACAAAGTATGCATGAGATATTACGTTAATAAATATTCCTAATTGATCTTGCAATAAACATATTCTATATTAATAGATAAAATAATGGATATATTTTTTAATAGAATATGATGGGAAACAACCTATTCTAAGCTAAAGAATAAGGAAAACAAAACAAGGCAGAGGAAAAAAAGAAAAAAAGAAAATAAGAACACCCAAAAAAACTTTTTTGCCAATCTTTTGAGGCCCTTATCACATGATGATGTCTTCTTCCATTAGTTCCAGCGTGCCGAGTTTGAGCTAGTGACAGGGCCTCGTTTAGGCAGCTATCCGATGTAGCCTGTTGCTCTGATAAGCGAGTCTTAACTTTAACCGGATAAGTTAAACCAAATCGGAAGAGCGTAACCAAGTTTTGATACGTTCTCTCCGCTGGATGACACTTCGGCTGTTTCCGAAATGCGATAGCGGTGTCAGATAACAACCCACGGTGGTTTTTTTTTTTAATGAATGTGCCGTTTGTGTAAAAAGCTCATTAATTAATACTCTTAATGGTCGGAAGGAGGGTTGCATCTTCTTCCGATACAAATATCTTTTTTTTTTTTTTTGAACATTGAAAATCAATGCATGATTTTTATTTCCTTTGTTTGAAAAAGAAAATTTTTAAATTAAATAAAAATATTTAATAAAATTTTAAATTGTTTTTAAAATATTATTAGGTTTTAAAAAATAAATTAAAAAAAAAAATTTAAAAACCAATTGTTTTAAACTTAGAACTAAACTTATTGCTTATCCTTTTATCTGAGATTTTAGAATGTTTTTAATATAATAAAATCTTAATAAATATTATTTCCTTTAAAATAGTAATTAATTAAAAAAAAATTTATTAAAAAAAATAATTAACTTTATTAAAATAATTTATTTAATTTAAAAATAATAATTAATAAAAGAAATTTACTAAAAAATAATTAAATATTTTATTAAAAGTACTTATTTGATTTAAAATGATTAATAGCAGATATATATATTCAAAAAACAATTCATTAATTTATTAGACTAATTTTTTAACTGTCATTTTTTTGCACACTTTAGGGTAATTAATGTATATTCTGTTTAATGTGGATTCTGAATCACTCACAAACATCCTTGCCACCATCAGAATTCGAACCTGAAGCCTGTGGTACCAAAGGCCAGAACTACTTGGCCACCAGGCTGCATTCTGAATTAGAGAAGTCAGGTTCGTAACTCTACAGGAGAAGCTGAAGTGGAGGTGAGCTTGATGCATTTGGTATGCCTTTCATTGATTTCGAGAAGGAAGAAAGACGGATACAATCCCCATTGAAACCACCTTTGGATAATTTTATCCAATGTGTGTGCTATATTGCAGGCTCTCCTGTGGTGTATTCTGACTAACGTTGAATCTGTTATATTATCGTCTAATGATGAAAGATATCAGTTCAAAATGCCTATTAATTTAAAAAATTGCATAATTGACATGACATTAAAGAGGATTTTTGTTCCATTATATAGAATTATAGTAAAAAAAAAATATTCTAAAATTAAAAAAAAAAATCTATTATATTACATTGTAATAAAATCAAAATTACAAAGTAAATAAAAACTTCTTATTGACTAGAATCCCTTATAAAATCTATTACCGCTAAAAAAAAAAAAAAAAAAAAAAAAAAGAACATTCCAAAAAACCTGCACCGGTGGTAAAATGTTTCAGTTTTAAGCCAAACGATTAAATTTATCTTATATCAACCCTCCTCTTTCCACTCTAAACCCCAGTGTCGTTTCCCCAAATGAGTCTGATGACAATTCGTTCTTAATAGCTGCAACACAATGGGGTCTGTCATTAAAAACGATTCGTTCCTCACCCTCCCCGTAATTACACTGCCAACCTGTTGTGCCTCCCTTTCATGAAGCATGGTGGCGGCTTCTTTTGATAGATCATCTCCATGGGGTTCCTCCTTCTCCCCCCTCCCAGAAGCGATTTATGTCTGCCCCTCTCCCTCGTCTGCAAAACAAAATGGACTCGTTTCTGATTTAATTCTTTTCCCCTTCCAATTGGTGATTCGTGGGTATAAAGTATTGCAAGAAATATATGATAATCTCAACGTATGTTAAACAACTCACAAATTACATTGGTCTTTTCAATCCTATACATTATTTTTCGACAATATTATATTCTGTACATTCGACTACCTACACATTATCTTCTCCAATAAATCTTCCAAATTAAAGTCATCTTACAAGGGGAGAAAAAATCGCAATTATGCATTAGATTCACATGTGGGGAGAGGTCAGTTGGAAATGGGGAGCTCTGTTACTAAGCCAGTTAGAAATCACGGAGCTAGTTCGAATTCCGTTCAAATAATGTTAAACTGTGCCAGGGATGGTTTCAATAAATTCGTATCTGTAAGGGTTTTGTACATTATCTTTCGATAGTATTATATTCAACACATTCTATCAACTATATTTTATTATATATACACTCGATTATCTATGCATTATCTTTCGCAATAAAGCAATTTATTTTTATTTCTTTGTATCAAAAGGGCGACTTGATAGCCAATTGGCTAATGCTCTGACCTTTGGTAACAGAAACTTCAGGTTCGAATCATGGAGATAACACGGCTATTTGTTAGTGGTTGAAAATCAGGGGGTACTGATGGCCGAGTGGCCATCACTCTATACCACAGTTTTCGCGTTCGAATCCTGGCGGTGTCATGGATGTTTGTAGTGGTTCGAATCCACTTTAAGACGTTGGACCCGGTCTTATATGACCATAGAGAGTCACAAAGCCCATTCAAACTTCTCAGCCACATCATTCCCAAACTGTAAAGGGGTAATTCTTAAGAGGTTACAGGGATGTGGTGTGTTGTAGTAGTAGTGGTTCAGAATCCACATTAAACTATAGCTTCCTGTTTAATTAGCTTAATGTGTGCCAAAAAAAAAAAAAACCTAATTACCGTAAAAAGCGACCAACAAAAACTAAATCATTAGGAATCACATAAAATTCATGTTTCAGGGGGAAAATAGCAGTAAGAAATTTGATTCATAAGGTGCTGGTGGTAATTTAGTGTGAAAATAAAGAGTTGAGTTCGAAGTCCTATAAGTAATGCCTAGCTGACAATCTGTGTTAGTGACAGGGATGGTATCGGTAAATTTGTAGCTATGCTTGATATTGACAGATTTATAAGTCGAATGTCCTTTCGCTTGGTTCAACTATCGATATGGTATTTGCTCAAATTTATAGATATCGTAAAATGCGAGTGCGCTATAGTAGACCTTCTCTTGATGTATCCTGTGTAAAGTTGAATCTTTTACAGATATGCCATTCTAGTAGTCAAAGCAACTGGGATTTGAAGACAACAACAACCATTTAATTTGACAACCCAACCAAGAAAAAGGTCTTATGTTTTTTTACTTGCAATTCATAAATTGAAAATGGTACTACGATATTAATAAATCACTATTATCCAGAAATGTTTTCTTAGTATTGAATAATTGCAATTAATTAAATATGTTACATAATTTTGTATACTAATTAATTAATTAAACACAACATTAACTCATGTATTACATTTAGTAGAATGCGGCATATTTATTGTCTTGGTCAAACGTCTTTTAAGAAATTGATCCATCTATAAAAGATCTAACGTAAAATTTCCCATATATAACATTAATTATTATACTTAATCCATAATTTTTATGATGCCTATAGCCTTTTTTAAATGCCAAATTAATTAATAATAAAACTTTCACAATTCCATCGCTATCAGACTAATGAATTATCACTTTTCTTTTCGTTTTATCTATTTGTTTACTAACAATGAAATAGTTATGTTATTTCAGCTGTGAGAGATGGCAACAACATCCAAATTGGTCATGAACTTATTGTTGAAAGTATTTTTGAATTTGAGTCACTGTTGTTTATTACGTCTACGAGACCTGATATTTTGAAAAATACTTGAAACTATATATATCATCGCAAACTACACAAAGAAACTCTCTTAATAATTTATTAATTCATAGACTTCGCTATCGAGTGTTTAAATTTCTAATCATATATTTCATATACGATTTTTAAACAATATATATTTTAAACAATAACATGTATTGCTCTTACAGTTGATTTCCTTTTTATTTCCATAGAAATTAAATTATTAATTCCTCTAGTAGTAATAAGTATTTAAACATACTTCTTTATTTAGTATTTAAACATATTTTTTATTAAACACTTGAATATATTCTTGACCCTTCATTTATTGCTTTTTAAATGCTTACTAATAATTTGTTTATAACTGGTTTACCTTTAACAAAATTTCATAGTTTATTTACATGGAAATTTATTAATTTCTCAGTGTTAAGTATTTAAAAATAAATAAGTATGTTTAAATACTTAATATTGAGAAATTAATAATATTTAAACATAACATATTTACTAAATACATAAATATTTCTTTCTTAATTAAAGATATTTCTTTTATTAAATATTAGGTTGAAATATAGTATACTGTACCCCTGAGGAAGTCGCTAATCTTGCAACCTGGAATATTTCGCCAATCTTCCGCTAATTTCTTTAAGGTTAGAATACTCTAGAGGAATTCTTAGCTTCTTCTTTTTCCGAACAATATAATGACTGCTTATTTCTACTTTGATAATTATTTGCAAAATTTTTTAGTTATAGTAAATGAAGAACATAAATATATATTCTTTTAAATATTTATTCCATTAAATTATTGATTATTCTGAGATTGTTCTTAAAACGTATGTTTACAGTATATGATACAGAAAATAAACAATTTTATAATGCTGCCACTCATGAAAATACGAAACAAACAAGAAAAACGATTTTTTAATTTATTAATAACTTATATTTGATTATCAAATAATTATTTTCTTTTTAATGCTAATAATTAAATAACACTTTACTTTTTAAATTAATATAATTTCTTTTCTAATAATTAATTAAAATAGTTGAGGTTTTATAACAACAGTTATTTGAATTCGCTCGAAAAAATGTTCTTTTTATTTTAGAACGTTAGTTTACGGCGAAAACGTCGATCTCACGCATTAAATTGCTCGGTTCTGAGATATTTCTTTTTTAAAACTCACATAGTTAAGGTTTTGTGGCAACAGTTATTTGAATTCGCGCCGAAAAATGTAACTTTTTAATTTTAGAATGTTAGTTTACAGATGAAAAATGCCGTTGGAACTTATTAAATTTTTCTGTGGTTTTTTTTATGTTATTCTTGTTTTCATTCACTTGTTAAGGCACGGACAGGTTTTAGTAAGCCAATAAAAAAAGATCATTTTCGACTCCAACAAAGGATATATCAGAATAAAATGTAAGTTATTCTTTGGTTTCTTTCTTTCTTTTTTCCTTATTAAATAATTTTGTTTTGTCATTCGAATTCGGCATCGTAAATAACATAAAATATTTTTTGATGTAATACATAAAAAAAATAATAATAATAAAATAAAAAAAATGGTGTATTAGCGAATAATTTTGGCATAATTTTATCGTAACAGTGATTATTATTTTTGCCTAAATGATACATTTATGTGAGTTAGCAAAATATAATTCCACATAATAATTTGGCGATTAAAGGATAAAATTTGGCGTAAAAGCAATTTAAGAATAAATTCTGGCAAAATAATGATGTATTTTGGTGTTAAAGCGGTAATATGGGGAGTAAAAAAAGAAAAATATTAAAATTTTGCGTAATAGTGGTAAAATATTGGCGATAGCGATATAAATTGGCGTAAAAGTTATTGTTTCAATGATAAACAGTTTACCATTAACGACATTCCAGAGAACTCTATTAGTTGATTTTCTTTATATGTATAGAAATTTATTAATTCCTCACAGAATATTAAGTATTTAAACATATTTCTCTGGGAAGCATTTAAATATATTTCTTTATTAAATATTTAAACATGTTTCTTTATTAATTATTAAAACATATTTCTTTATCAAGTATTCGTCAAATTTCTTTATTAAATATTTAAGCATAATTCTGTACTAAGTATTTAAAAATAATTCTTTCATTTCATTTATTGATTTATTGATAACCTCTTTGCCTTTAACAATAGTGTAAATAGTACAGTACCATTAACAATAGTAGTACTGTGTACTAATAATGAAGTACCATTAACAATAGTATTGGAATTTTCATAGTTAACTTCCATTAATCTAACCACATGGTAGACTTCTTAGATGTGAAAGACCTTACCGGAACATATCGTAACTTTCATTTATCCTGTACGTGTATACCACCACCACAAAACTGTAGAGAACTCTCATATTTTACAGTCCTTTATCCAAACCCCACTTCTCAGAAAAGAAAAGTGCGAAACGCAACATATCATAACCCATACTTGCCACCACATCTCTCCCCATGTAGTAAAGCGACAACAACCAGAAAGACCATGGCATTCCTGGAACCTTATCGCACCATGAATAATTCAACAATTGCCTAATTAACCTGTTGCAAATTTTTTTTTTTTTTTTTTACCATTCTTCTTTTTCCAGTTACCCATTCCATTAAACAAACGTTTCGCCTCTTCCAAATGGAGGGTCGTCGTGGAGAAAAAAATATGGGAGGGGGGTGGAGGGTGACACCGAAAACATGCTGAATGGAAATTATGAATTTCTAATGGGGGATGGGGAAGGATTGTGATGTTCGAAACGCACCTTCGCGGCAAAACGATAAAAGAAAAGTGCTCCCATTCATCATTCAGTGGGCATCAGAGGCCGGCGCCAGACTTGAAGAACAAGCCTCAATTAGCCATGGGCCGAAAAAAAATTGGGGTGTACGGAAGGGGGGCCGAAGATAAGACGCCTCTCCCCCTTCCTTGTAAGGTACTTCCGCCGTCTACACCCACAGATAAATCTTGCTGCAGTCCGAATTGATACATGGGTCGTAATTGCTAGAAATGGTCTAATTTTTAAAAATATGAGTAAAATAAAAGGTTGGAGAGCGATCCGGTGGAAGATTACGCAAATTTGGTTTAATAATAAGGTTGTAAGGTAGTTTATCTCAGTCAATATCTGGTTCCAGTGTCTTTTCTGAAAACGTTAGACATCTTTTAACTTGATGCGTTTTTTTATATTTCATTTCATGTATAAAATACAGAAACACTAATATTAACATAACATGATGATTAATTTGGATAATGTACAATTTATTTTTATGCTAAACCAATTGGAAAATTATCTTAACTCAAAAATTAGTAATAAAATATTTATACAAAAAAAAAAAATAAAAAATAAATAAATAACATTCCTATTTTATAATTCAACATGGGTTCTTTATGTAGTAATCGGAAATCAAACCAGCACTCATTTTTTTCTATCTTTATTTATTTAAATTTGATTCGTAAGAAGATATACGCATACGATACGTATCATTGAATACATATCACGATGCTTATTCGACGACTTACGAATTTCGATACAGTGATTCGCATTCAATGCTTTTTCGCGATTACTTCAATGATGGAGAAAAAGAAAGTTAATCATTATTTTTTTGATCCTATCTAAACCCTTGAAACAGAAAATGATATTTTTGGATAAACGACATTTTGATTACCAAATTTAAAGTTGTAAATGCCAAAGAAGTCAGAGCTACTGGAATCTTAACGGCAAGAACAATCAAAAACACAAAGGAACCTTCAGTGCACTCAATCTTTTTCATTTTTATATTGTCAAAAAAAAATTTTTTTAATTGTAAATTTAGTCATGCATGTACAAGTGAAACATTTTAGAATTTAGTACAGTAAATAAGTTATCTTTAATATGATTGTGGAATTGTTTAGGGAATAGAAGAGTTTGATGAGGAAAATTGCAGAAGGTTGCTTGCTTACAGAATTGCAATTTATTGAATCCTTTTTTTTTGTAGGCCAGTGCTTTTGTGAGTTTTTGATTCCAATTAAATCAAACTTATATGCATTTATGCGCAAAATAGTGTCCCAATTTACGTGAATAAGACTTAAGCGAATTTTTATAGGAATTATCGCATAATTTCGAAGTATTATTGTAAATTCAAAAATGATATGGTGAGATGTTTTCAGAATTATTAATATTTATCTTTTAAAAACTAATGCCAAATTATTATATATTGACATTGAAGCAATGGTTATCAATATTCATTCGAGAATTTGAAAAATATCCCTAAATTCCTCTTTCCAAGTAAAACCATCCAGTTTCATTTCCACAAACTAACACCATTCCAAAATGTGGAAGTTTTAAACATACTCAAATACACGAACATACAAACATAAATACCATTTCAGCAAATGTAGAAACAATTTTAACAACTCTCGGAAATATTTCCCTTGTCTAAAATCGCTGTACAAGGAAAAAGTATTATTTTATGATAATGAAAGTTATTCCTCCGTTTGTATGATTCCAACGCTTTCAATGCATGTGTGCGTGTGATTCTTCATCTTCCCTTAATGCTCGTAAGTTAAAGGCTTGCTATTAAAACGAAATGCCAATGTATATTTTATTAACTTGAGTACAATAATATAGTAAAATCCCAGCAGTGTAAAGATATACCAACAGCTATCCTCATTATTTCTCGTGATAAGCATACGATACGTATCATTGAATGGATATCAAGATACTTATTCGACGTATTTACACATTCACATTCAGGGATTCGCATTCGACTCATTTCTCGCGGTTGCTTCAAGAATCGAGAAAAATTATGATTGTTTTGTTAATCCTTAAAATTCTTTTTTAATCCTTTCTAAATCCTAGAAAATGAAAGCGATATTTTTGGAATGTTAATTTATCATTATCATTGGATTTCGAAAGCCGAATTTAAAAGTTGTAAATCAGCAAATAATTCTAAGCTATTGGAATCATCATGAAAGATTAAGAAATCTTTAATGCAATTAATATTTTCTTTTTACATTGTCAAAAATATTACAATTGTACATTTTTCATGTGTGTACAAGTGAAAAATTTTAGAATTTTGTGCTGTAAAGTAACTTATCTTCAACATAATTGTGGAATTTTTTAAGGAGTAGAAAATTTGATTTGATTTGATTTGTCGCTCTACGGTCGTCTTATGCTCACGAGGGCTAAACAGACCTGGACCTACAGTTTAAAG
Source organism: Caerostris extrusa (assembly GCA_021605095.1). Lineage (NCBI taxonomy): Eukaryota > Metazoa > Arthropoda > Arachnida > Araneae > Araneidae > Caerostris > Caerostris extrusa. Next base: position 13,508 of record BPLR01007723.1, read on the forward strand.
TGGATTTCGAACCACTGACAAACATCAATGCCACAGCCAGGATTGGAACCTGAAGCCTGTGGTACTAAAGGCTAGAGTGCTAGCCACTTGGCCATCAAGCCGGCGTAGACAAACTTGAAGTGGAAAATTACAGAAGGTAGTCTGCGTAAAGAATTGCAATTTCATTGAATCCTTTTTTGTAAGCCATTGCTTTTGTGAGTTCTGGTTCCTAAAATTAACTTCAGAGTTAAAATTAAGTTCAGATCGTTAAATTGAAGTTAAAATTAAGTTCAGATCATTAAATCAAGTTAAAATTAAGTTCAGATCATTAAATCAAGTTAAAATTAAGTTCATTAAAGATCAGATCATTAAATCAAGCTTATACATATTTATGTGAAAAATAGTGCCTAATTTACTCGAATTAGACTTAAGCGATTTATTGTAGGAATTACTTATTACATAATTTCGATGGATTCTTGTAAATTCTAAGATGATATGGCGAGCTGTTTTGAGAATGATATTTCTCTTTTAAAAACTGATCACGTTACGTTTCCACAAACTAAAATGGAAGTTTTAAACACACTCAAATACAGGAACATACAAACATAAATACCATTTCAGCCAACGCAGAAACAATTGTAACAACTCTCGGAATATTTCCCTTGTCTAAAACCCTTCTACAAGGGAAAAGTATTACTTTATGACAATGGAAGTTATTCCTCCGTTTGTATGATTCCACCGCTTTCAATGCATGTGTGTGTGTGACTCCACATTCTTCCTTAATGGTCGCGCCCCTGCTTTGCTACAAAGGAAAAATAACGCTGTTGCGCCGCCCTAGCGCGCAATGTTTGTCCCGCTCCGGGGCTATCCCTTTATCCCAGTGTCTACCTCTAAAACAAAGAAGCCTGTAAAACAAACTTCTCCGCAATAGCCTTGGGCACGACAGGACGCCATCTTAAGTTGGTCATGGATAAGAATTAGTTTTAAAGAGATGTTGTAAAAGGAGCCTCCAAGTATTTAAGAAAAAAAAAAAAAAAAATCTTGAGACTTCGTTTATTTGACATTGAGAGGCGTATTATGAGACGACGAGCTAACATTTGAGGAAAAAGTGTTTGAATTTAATTCTTTCTTTTTCTGTTTTATTTTTATTTTTTTAATGGCAGATTTTTCTTTTATATAGAGAGGAGTATGAAATTGTATTCTTTCTTTTTTTTTTTTTTTTTAAATAAATTTTGGGTGAAGTGGAAATTATTTTGTTTTGTTTTTTTTTTCTACTGAAAAAAAAAATGTATCTTGGAAATAGGTATTTTTAGATAATTGAATGGAGTTATTAAGTAACAATACTGGAAAGGATTTTGTAACTGGCGCTTTTTTATTTTGTTATAAATTTTAAAACAATACAGGTGATTTTGAATAATAGTTGATTGCTAGAAAATCTTTTCAATTTATTTCAGTTCGTATAATCCAGTTTCTCATTAAAAGTTTTGAAATAAATTCCTGCTAAAAACGTTGTGTAGTGTATTAACGTCTTCACTTTTTTTAACATGTTTATAATACGTTAATTGTAATGTTTATAAAAGCAACAATAATAATTGAACAACAATATAATAATTGAAAGCAACAATTAATAATTGAAAAACGCAACAATATAATAAAAGAAAGCAACAATTAATAATTGAAAAACGCAACAATATATAATTGAAGAAAGCAACAATATTATAAAAAAGCAGCAATATAATGATTAAATGGTATTATTAAGTCACAACGTCAAAACAGATTTCGTAATTGGAGCTTTGTTTTCATTATAAATTTTAAAGCAATACAGGTGATTTTGAATAATAGTTGATTTCTGGGAAGTCATTTTTTAAGGATAATTTATTTTAGTCTGTATAATCAAGTCTTTCTGTTAAAAGTTTTGAAATAAATTCTTCCTAAAAACATCGTATTGTGTGTTAAAGTCTAAACTTTGTTTAAACGTTTTGATACGTTAATTGTAAAGTTTATAAAAAGCAGCAATAATAATTGAGCAACAATATAATAATCGATAAAAGCAACAATATTATAATTGAATGCTATTATTAAATCGCAACTCAGAACAGATTTCGTAATTGAAGTTTTGTTTTCATTATAAATTTTGAAAGAATACAGATAATTTTGAATAATAGTTGATTCCTTGAAAGACTCTTTTTAAGGATAATTCATTTCAGTTAGTATAATCCTCTCTTCCATTTAAAATTTTGAAATAACTTTTTACTAAAAACGTTTTGTAATGTTAACATCCCTACTTTGCTTTTACGTATACATTACGTTATTTGTGCACTTTTTTAAACGTTGTGCAGAGTTTATTAAACGTTGCGTAGAGTTTAATAAACGTTGTATTGTTTATTAAACGTTACGTTGTTTTAACGTCACCATTTTGTTGTTACGCTTATGATTCGTTAATTGTAATGTTTATAAAACACTACACAAGATTTAAAAAAGAACACACATTTTTTATTGAAAAAGGATTTTTAAAAATAACATGGAAATAGATGTGTTAAGATAATGGAATAATATTATTAATCACAACCTCAGAACAGATTTCGTAATTGGATAGTAATGGAACTTTGTTTTCTTTATAAATTTTGAAAGAAGAGAATGATTTTGAATAACAGTTGATTTCATGGAAGTCTTTTTTATTTCAGTTAACACAATCATCTCTTCCATTTAACATTTTGAAATAAGTTCTTGCTAAAAACGTTATGCAATGTGAACATCCCTAGTTTGCTGTTACGTATATGTTATATTATTTGCACCCTTTTATAAACGTTTTTTGATGCTTTTAATAAACGCTACCTAGAGTTAATGTTAATAATTCCATTCAATACGGATAATTGATGAGGAATATTGCCACAACTTCAAAACATGTTTCTGAATTAGTTAGTAATGGAGGTTTGTTTTTTGTTATAATATACTAATACAGATAGTTTCGAGTAACAATTAATATATTGAAAGTCTTTTTTTAATGATAATTTAGTTCAAGTCTTATAATCCGGACTTCTATTAAAAGCTTTATTTCTTTTTCATTTCTTAAATTAATTTATTTAATTTTCAGATTTTTATTACTTAATTCCTGCTTTCCTATTCTTGGTCTCGTGATATCTATCATTAGAGAAATTATGCATAATTCTTTTCTTGGTTGTTTTGATAACAAAGAATACGTTTAAGAGTGAAGAGAATTTTCTATAATATCAAACTTAAGTTTTATTATGTATTATACTTATAATTATTATAATATAATCACAATTATAATTATGGTAAAAATATTTATTAAAAAGTAGCATTAATGTGTTATGGATTGTTGAATTACAATCATATATTATTATTTTAAAAATTCTTAAAACTATTATATTACTTCCAAAAATCGACAAAAACAATTTATCCATTTGAAGATTTCAAGATCATTTATTTTATTTGCAATATTTTTTAAATGAAAAATTGCAGTTTTATTAAATATTCTTTAATTAAACTAGTGAAATATTATTTTATGTGCATTACTTTTATGATTGGTTATAATATGATAAATAAATATTTTTCTAGTTTCAGAAATGTTGCATGTTTCAGCCATTGTTCAAACAGTTAAAAATTTATGTTAATTACTAGAAGTTAATAGTTGCGTTAATTAGTAGCTTTTATTAACGTACAACTTATGTTAATTAGTAGTATTTTCTGTATACGTTAATTAATGATTAAAACTAATTAACGTAAAGTTTAACATTTTATAAATTGCTGTTTAAAGTTTTAACCTTTTCATTGTTTCACACAGATTTTAAGGCAACTGATATTTAAAAATTTGTAAAACATTTTATTATATTTAGTAATCTTTTAATAATCAAAGCGTAAAGATATGATGAAATATTTATTGTTACAATATTTTAGAATAGTAAATTTGCTGCAAATCCTATTAGAGAATGACATTTTTGAAGAAGAATTATTTTAACATTTACTTTTACAAAAATTGTCGAAAAAGAATAAAATTAGATGAAAAAAATATGATTTTAAATACAACGAAAAAATCAAACTATAAATAAAATAAAATAATTTAAATATACTTTTTACAATCACCAAAACTAGAAATATTAATTGCCAATGAAACATTTCCCATTATCATTCATTTAGTAATTATCGCGAATCCTTCGGAATTTCATTCGATATGTATCATTTATGAATATCTACTCGATTCAATTCGAATCACTGACAGTTCGAATCCCTGTAACAGAAAAGTGTACATACGTAACATGAATTTTTGAATTGCTGTGAATACATTCAAAGTGTTTGAATGATTGATATTTATGAAGGGTTCGGTTCCAAGTGGACCTTCGGCCATTTCATCAGGAAACAACATTTGATGAAATGGAATCCGGTAATGAATAGATCAAATACAATTGTATTCCGTAGTTAAATTATGAACGAGTCAGGAGCCAAGAGAAACGAATTGAACCATCTATTAAAGACTAAGGAACTGTATGTTTAAATTATGGACACATTTTGATTAGCACCGACTTTTCTCTTGGGCAGCATCTTACCATTTAACAATTGAATATTCTTAGCATTGTATATGCGTATCTCTTTGATTGAAATCCTTCCCCTATTTGTATTTGATGAATAGAATCGTAGCCCACAATAGTAAACAAAGGAGTGAACACAAGTGAAAGCTAATTACTTTAACAGATTACTTGCAATTAAATCAATGTTTAAATATTTAATGAAATGTGACATCTGTTTGTTATTCTGTTACAAACATTTTGTGTTAACTTAATTGATATCTCTTCTCTTTCATGCGCTTAGTACCTTAAATGCATGAAATAATTCCTGATGGCTGAGTAACTAGCGCTCTAGCCAAAAGTTTCAGGTTCGAGACCCGGAAGTGCCTTGAACATTTATAGTGGTCTTAAATTCAATTTAAACCGTATGTAGTGGTCTAATATGACTGTTGAGCGTAACGCTGACAGCCCTACCCCCGTAAAAAGAAAACATCTCCTGTCTCGAAATCTACCAGTAGGACGACGGCCTAGGCCAACCATGGAGCTGTTGGGCCAATGAAGAAGAAATGTATGAACATATATTTAATATTGAGATTTCTTAAATTGTTTGCCAAATGTAATTAATAATGTTTAAAAATTCTTCTGTTTTTATTTTATTTTTCCAATCATGTGTTTTTCTATTTAGCCGTGATTAGGCATAGCAAATCCACGCATATGAAACTCTCAAATTGTGTCCTTCGTCATCATCACCATCATCATAATTGGTGTAACAGACGCATGGTGGGCCAAGGCCGTCTTCCTGTTGGCAGATTTCTAGACAGGATGTGTTTTCTTTCTACGGGATAAAAATAAAACATCTCCTGGCAACCTTACCCTTTCTTAAGGGGTAAGGTTTCCAGCACTATACCCTACGATATACGATCATATTAGATTGGGACCTACGGTTTAAAGTGGATTCCGAACCACAGCAAGTATCCTTAGCACCGGCGGGAACCTGCAGCACTGAACGGCAGAGCCTAGTCACTTATTTATCAGGCCGAAATTGCGTCCTTCGGAATATTAATTCAAAATTGCTGTTGTAAAATGTTGTTCTAGTGTAGAGGATTCCTTTCTTAGTGAACCCTGAAAACCCCCTGAATCTACAACATATCTGCTTTACTTGGGCAGAAAGATCACAAGTTTAGGTACCTGGCATTAAAAACCAACAAAAATTACTTTATCATATATTCGGCAAATGCCACAAGGTACAGAATTTCTTTCTCACAATAAATTTACATTTTTTTAATATAAAAATTAAAAATATCTAGTAGTTCTAATAATTATAATTATTCTGTTCTTAGATTCTCTTTCTTAAGTTTAATTTAAGTTCGTTTCGCAGAAATTAAAACATCAAAGTTGGCCCGTGGAATTTACCAGATAAATTTAACGATAGTGAAACGAGTAAATAAGCTAAAACTGTCAATTCAATTTTAAAAAAATAAAAACTGTCAGCAATTCGTCATTTCTCAAAAGAGGTTTCCAAAGACTCCACATTTGAGAAAACATCCAATTTTTTTTGAAGTGTTTAATATTAAAGAAACCTTTTGGTGCCTCCACCTCCCATTAATTTATTTATTTACACGAAACCCACCATCTTCTCCTTCAAATGCATTTCTCAAATCCTTCAGACTAAAGCCAGAATCCATCCAACTTACACGAAAATCCATTTTATTTTCCAACAACTCCAACTAATCAGTTACCGGTCTAACAACTGCGAAAATTAACTACTCATTTTTAAGTTTTCTTTAAGTTGGTTTCCCAAAAATTAAACAACAAAGTTGATTCGTGAAATTTTCAGGATAAATTTTATGATGGGTGAAAACCAGTAAATATTCCCGAAATATTAAAAATAAAGCTGTCAATTCGAAGACTACATTTGAAAATCATCCAATTTTCTGGAGTGTTTAATTTAAAGAAACCTTTCGATGCCACCCTCCTCCCATTCATTCATTTATTGACACAAAACTCACCATCCTGCCCTTCGAATGCGTTTCTCAAATCCTTCAGACTAAAGCCAGAATCCATCCAGCCTTACACGAAAATCCATTTTATTTTCCAACATTGCCAGCCACTACCCTTAGCGATCTAACTCATTTTTAAATTTTTAAGTTCGTTTCAAAAATTAAAACAACAAAGATGATTCGTGGAATTACTCGGATAAATTTAACGATGGTGAGAACGAGTAAATATTTTAGTAATATTAAAAATAAAATCTTTGTTGTTTTAATTTTTACTTAAACTTAAAGGGAACTAAGAAAAGTAGTTCCTTTTCGCAGTTGTTAGACAGTTAACCATTGATTGAAGTTGTTTGAAAATAATAGAATTCTCGTGTAAGGCTGAATGGATTCTGGCATTAGTCTGAAGGATTTGAGAAATGCATTCAAAGGAGAGGATGCAGTTGGAGGTAGTGGGTTTCGTGAATGAATGGGAGGAGCGTGGCACCAAAAGGTTTCTTTTAATATTAAACACTCCAGAAAATTGGATGGTTTTCAAATGTAGTCTTTGGAAACTTCTACGAGTTCACAGTTTTATTTTTAATATTGCGAGAACATTTACTCGTTTTCACCATCGTTAAATTTATCCGGGAAATTCCACAAACCAACTTAACAATGGTGAAAATGAGTAAATATTCTCGCAATATTAAAAATAAAACTGTCAATTTGTAGAAGTTTCCAAAGACTACATTTGAGAAAAAAACCATCCAATTTTCTGAGTGTTTAATATTAAAGAAACCTTTTGGTGCCACCCTCCTCCCATTCATGTATTTATTGACACGAAACCTACCATCCTCTCCTTCTCAAATTCTTCAGACTAAAGCCGAATCCATCCAGCCTTACACGAAAATGCAATTTATTTTCCAACAACTCCAACCAATGGTTAACGGTCAAACAACTGCGAAAAGGAACTACTCTTTCTTAAGTTCGTTTCCCAAAAATTAAAACAACATTTGGTTCGTGGAATTTCCAGGATAAATTTGAGGATAGTGAAAACCAGTAAATATTCTCGTAATATTAAAAATAAAACTGTCAATTCGAAGAAGTTTCCAAAGACCATCCAATTTTCTGAGTGTTTAATATTAAAGAAACCTTTGGTGCCACCCTCCTCCCATTCATTCATTTATTGACACGAAACCCACCATCCTCTCCTTCGAATGCATTTCTCAAATCCTTCAGACTTAAAGCCAGAATCCATCCAGCCTTACACGAAAATCCATTTTATTTTCCAACAACTCCAAACCAATCGTTAGCGGTCTAACAACTGCGAAAAGGAACTGCGTATCGGTTTTATTGAAAACTGACATCCGACACTGATAGACTGTAAGCAAATTCCTCTGCTGGTGCAATTTCCCGACCCAGCTCATATTAAAAAAGCTGTTCCAAACTGGTAATCTCCCCCTTTCCCACCCACGGTTGCGCAATCCACCCCGCACCTCGTTAGGGAGTTTCGGCTTCTTCGGACTTATTTTCGTTCTTTTTTTTTTTTTCTGATATCTTCGGGCGACTTATTTACGACTCGCGAGACTTAGTGTGTCGCGAGGATCGGGAGGAATAAATAAATAAGAACGAACAAAAAAAAAAAAAAAAAAAAAATTGTGGAATTAAATAAAAATCTTCTTCGTTCTTGCAAGCAGGGTGGAGGTGCCTTACTTCCTACGAAATAAATAAATATACGCGGAGGAATGAGAGAGAGCGAAAAAAAAAAAAAGGTGTGAGATGCTTTTGGGTTGGATTGGATTTAGAGGTACAGGTGTGTGAGTCAAAATCTGTGATCTTGTGGTATTATTGGAACTGTAATTACAAGAATATTCTTGTAAGAGTATAAATATTTGTTGAATAGAAACTAGTAATTTATATGGTGTATCATTATATTAATGAACATTCAGTAGTGTAGCCAGTGAACCATTTATGTAACAAACAGGTAATTTTAAAATTTAATATTTATACATAAAAAAATATTAAGATAATATATATATATATATATATATATATATATATATAATATTATATATATATATTATTTATTTATTTATTTGTATATAATTAAAAATATTTAAAAAAATATATGCAATTATAATATAGCTAATAATTAAAATTAATATACTGAAATATTTAATACAGATTAAGCATTTATTTTATTAATATATAATAATATGTTTATAAATATATTTCCTTAAATATATAAAATAAATATAAAAATATATTAAATTGCGCACGCATTTTTGTGTTTTCAAATAAAATGGACTTAGACATATTAATTTTGAACATATTAATTTATTAACATTTATAAAGTAACATATTAATTTTAAAGTTATTAAAACATTTTCTAAGCTGAGATGGTTCAATATTTATTATCATGGATTTTGCTATTTTATGTTAATAGTGGGAAGTACAGTTATAAAAAAATTAAATCTTTAATTAAAAGGACAATGTTTATAGGGTTTATAGATTAAAGGGATATAATTTTAATTGTAGGACTTTTATAGATTCAAAGGATACAATTTTAATTCGTAGGACTTTTTTTCATAGATTCAAAGGATACAATTTTAATTCGTAGGACTTTTTTTTTTTCATAGATTCAAAGGATACAATTTTAATTCGTAGGACTTTTTCATAGATTCAAAGGATACAATTTTAATTCGTAGGACTTTTTCATAGATTCAAAGGATACAATTTTAATTCGTAGGTACTTTGTTTATAGGATTCAATAATAGGATTTGATTTGCTTAAAAATTGTGTTGTGTCTAAAGATGCTTCAATAGTTTTAAAGGTCTAAAATTATTGGTTGACTTTAGAATAAATTTTAAATTATTGACTTCAGAAGAATTTTTTATTGAACAGTCTGATGGCCTTTTTCTTGGCTTTAAGCACGTGCAATTTAATTTTATTTGTGAGAAACATTTATGAAGTTATAGAATTTTTAGTTTTGTATAGTAATCAAAATTAGAACACAAAGTTCATGAATTAAATAACCGGGAAGTAATTCATTTAAATAATATCGACGTTATATTATTTTAAATTAATTTTTATAACATTAGTGATTATTCAATGGTTATGAACAACAAATAAACAATAAATAAAAAACACCCTAACTATATATTTGATCTATAAAACACAGTATTTAAAATATATAATACATTTAAGTAAATTATTTAAGAAAATTAGCATTAAATATTTATAAAATCAAAAATCGCTCACCCAAAATAAGTTTCATTTTGAAACTGTAAATCGATTTTCTCCAATATTGTTTCAATTTTGCATCTAATTCCGCATTTCCTAATTTTGCATCTAATTATAAAAGTTAAAATTTTTTTAATAAAACCTCAATAATTTTGAAAGGCAAAATATTTAAAAATCAAATATTGTCTTTAACACTCCACCAAACTAATCCATCTATAAAATATATTGTCTTTTAAGGAAATAATGTGTGAATAGAAATGGTAATCGATAACTATCATTAAACAAAGCTGAACTCAAATTAAATTTTTATTTTTGTTTGAAATTTTCCAAACATGTTTTAAAAGAAATTACATTTTGTAAGTTTTGAGATTTTTATATGCCTTAGTATACTCTGTTAACATTAAACTAATTGGGCTACAGTTTATTATAGTGCATTTAATAAGTAAACATATATTTTGCTTTGAATTGAATAAAACAGAATTATAAATAGTACCACTGCATAAAAATCTTGAATATTTTAAAATATATATATTACTAATTTTTGGGAAAATTGAAAACTTTGCCTAATTTTTAATTTCAGTGGCTTTTGAATATAAACAGTTTCTATTATAAATAAGAATAAAAATTGTAAGCAAAGGGATTTTATTTTCAACAGCAGAAAGTAGACAAAAGATTTTCAATGCGCCTTTGTAAATATATTATAAAATAGAAAATCATATAGAATATATGCATAATTTTAATAGAAAAAGCATAAAACTACACATATATTTTATACTATTATTTTTTTTTAATTCTCTATTTTTTAAAACAATTTCTTAGTTTTCTAAGCTCCCGCTTGTATATTTCCATGTTTGAAATGACCATATTAATATGAATATTACATGCCCATAAACAAGTTTATTCAATTACAATTTAAATAAAATATTATAATTTTTTTTTGCAATTCTTTTTCTTTCTACTGGCACATGAAAGACCCCAATATTATTACTATTATATATTGACTATTATAAATATTGATTTTAGAATAAAACAAATCTTATTTCATTGATAAAATTACTTAATATTTCCAAAAACCATAAGTTTAAATCATACTTAATATCTTTAAAAATAACAATAAAGTTAATATCACACTTAAGTATCATAGTAATTATTATAATATCGTACTTAAGTAAGTAATAGTAAGTATATTAAGTAAGTAAGTATCTTATATAAGTAAATATGTACTTCATAGTAAGTATACTAAGTAATCTAACGTTGCTCATAAAATGAATTAAATTTAGTGTTAAACAATTGGACTAGTTTCAGTGTTATCATTGAAACATAGCTTCAGTATAATCTTTCAAAAAATAATATCATTAATAATTTCAGTATAATTAAAAATATTTTGTGTTACTACTGAAATATAATTTCAGTGTTGCCATTCAAAAGTAACTTCAGTACTGCCATTAAAAAAAACTTTTAATGTTATCATTAAAAATATTTAAGTGTTGCCATTAAAAAATAAATTCAATGTTAAACAAAGAAAATCCTTTTATAGCCTTTAAAAAATTATTCTGTTATCAATAATAAATTCAAACAGCAGCATTATTAAGAAAAGATATTTGAAAATGATTTGTCCAATCCATTGTTGTTCAAATTCTCTTGTGGTAATAATGATATGTACAATTAATGTAATGTATGTGGCTATAATAATATGACATATGGCCAAGTACTGTTTTACTTTTCTGTATAATTATACGCACCCATGCCATTGTATTGCTACAATGCAATACAAAATGTAGTGCAACACTCACACCAACATATCAGCATTAGAAGTAATGACTCACGCCACTTTGGCTCGTGAAAGGGGTCGTCACGGGGCTGCACGATAAGGATGGAAAAAGCCACCGCCACTGACGCTGCGGTCTGCTCGTTAACATGGGGCGCAAGACAGGAAATGAAAGTTTTCATCTGCACCTTCCCAATCTGCATGGGGCGCTCGTCTCAGCCCCTCTACCCCTCACCCCCCCTTTCCGAAGCACTACCTCCCCCTAGAACCCTGTTTTTCACACTACTTCCCAGCCATTTTTTTTCCCCTTCCACTTACGATCAGTCAGGCAAAGTCGGACAATACATATAAATGTATATAAAAATCGAGAGAAGCGATATTAAATGAGAGGGATTCCTGACAGTCATACTGTGGGGTCTGTGGGGAGGGAGGTACCCAGGGAGTGTAAAAACGGTGTTTTCCTAAATGGTTTTTGGGCTATGACAGCAGTAATCGCTGTTGGTGTTGCTTGCTTTCTGGATGAAAGATGTTTTTTGGTTTTGGTGCGAGGGGTTTCTAATGTGGACTCCGTGTGGATATCATTACAGATATTTCTTGCCGACAGACCTGGTATTTTTATCCGTTTGGTATCTCCTCTTTTTATGTCGAAAAGGAGATAGATTTGGTGGCTCGGTGACTCTGTGTAATGGTTTATGGGGTTTGGGATGTCGGTGTAGCAGGCCATTAACTGTATCTGTAACTGGTATATGACTTTTTTTTTTTATTCCTTCTGGTTCTCATTTTGAGGTTTATGGCGGATTGATATAAAAAAAATATTATGTCTTATTTAGGGTGTTATAAAACCTTGTAAAATGTCCTATTCCTCTTATTCATATTAATTATTTTATTGTTATTGTTCGTCAGATATCAATACATGATTATATTTAGTTTTCCAAGATTTGCCTTTTTTAAGTGGGAAAAGAAATTTTTACCATGCTATTATTTTGTATGGTGATGGTAAAAATTTTAAAAAAATGAGCAATTTTTACTGCATTCAGAAGTTGAATTAATTAAGTTAAATTAGTTGAAATTTTTAAATAAAGCATTTTTTTTTAATTTTAAGATTATGGTACAAACATTCAATTCCGCTTAAATTATAAAATGTTAAATGTGTTTTTAATTCATTAATTCTTCAGAAAATATGTTTATTTGTTTTACAGCAGATATCACTTTTTTCATTTATATTTTTATTTACTTTTCAATGGAGAAAAAAAACTGATTATTAAATAAAATTTTCAGATCCCTTTATTTTTTATTAGAGTGCCACAAAGAAATTTAAGGATACATATGTTTCAAGCAATTATGTATTTGCTATTAAATTTATAATACTGTTTAACTAAATTGATTTGAAAACCTAAATTGGTCTTAAAAAGTAAAACAATTCAAATAAATGTAAAACATCAAACGGTGGAAAACACACATATACATTCAAATATACATTCATTTTTTAATAAATAATCTATTAATTTGTGAAGTTTTTGTGAAAAAAAATTACAACTTGAAAAATATTTAACTAATTATGAAAAATCATAAATATTTTTTTAATATCAATAATAAATGGTACGAGTGTATTTTTAAATTGGCATAATGCAATTTATATACCATCAAGCCCAACTCGTGGCTCAATGACAACCTGTCCCGCTGGTGAGCATTAGTTTTGAGGTTCCATCCACTGGCGACTTTCTTGTAGACACTGTTTCAAAAACGAGAAGACTCGATGGCGTTTGTGACGCTCAGCATCTTGACTCTCGCTAGTCGGACTACATGGCGTGAGTTTTGCGGGTTTTTTTTCCATTCGATACGGGATAGTTGCCCTAAATATCCTCCCGAAATGCACTGCGCTCCTCCTTCGACGAATCGGAGCCAAGTCAGCCTTCTACCTGCGGGTGCTTCATCACAACAGATGTTGCACCTTTGTCTGTTGTGTCTAATCCTTGCTGTCCTGAATGCGGAAAGGACCAGCCTTGAGTAATCTACTCATGGATGGAGGGAAATGAGCAGCTTTTGTTGGGATAGAAGCACTTGTAGGTAGATGTCTGATTTGGCTCCGTGACGCTCTACAATCATATGAGATAGGGACCTACTGCTTAAAAGTGGGTTCCGAACCACTTCAAACATCCATAGCACCGCCGGTACTCGAACCCGAAACCTGTGGCACCGACACAAGACGCTCGACCATTCCGGCCCCTACCCTTTTTCTCTATTTGTGCATAAATGTCAGCCCCACACTGCGGACACTGAGGATTATACACAACACATGCATAAATGTGACAGATCAAATCAACAGAGGAATAGTCATCCAAAGTATTTATTCATAATCCATCAGAACATTTATTATGTTAATGTCTTTAAAATTTTTATTTTTAAAATAGAGATAAAACAATAATTAATAAATAGACTTTGGTTTTTCTTTAACAATACCTTTTTTAGTGTAGAATTTATTATATTTCTAGGAAAATTAAGAGTCATTTGACACGTTTATTTAACTAGCTTAATAACGCATCGCTCTTTTCGTGTCTGGAAAAATTAAACAATGAAAAAAAAAAATAATAATGAAGGGAGGGGGATGGAGGGAACTGGTAAGGGAGGTAAATTAAAAATCGCTGTCGGGTTAGTCAGTGTGAAAATGGTTCGTCACACGATGATTAGAAAAGTCACGCTTTCGAGGGTGGCGCGGAATGTGTTGCGGCCACTCGAGCGGAAAATGACGAGGATGGGTTATTACAATCGAGTCTTCCCGTCCTCCGAGCGAAAAGACGTCGAATCGTTTATGCGCGCACTCGCTTCGACCTTCTTTAAATTAGCGACGAGAAATTGCATCAGGCAAAATATTAGAATAGTTATCATGAAAATATATCTGGTACAGAACTCGTTATCACAATTCGTTATCATTATTATTACAATTCTTTATCATTATTATTTTGCGATATTTATGGATGTACACTGAAACCTGTTTTTACTGATACTTTTACAATTCCTTCTATTAACTCACACTCTCCCTATATATATCGTGTTCAAATTTTCAATTGTTAACGAAATAATTTTTAATCCATCCACTCGAGTTTAAATACATTTTTTTGGAACTTGTAGTGGATGACACTGGATGTTAATACAGGTTTTTAAAATATTAATTCGTTAATTAAATTTAATTCATTAATTTTGGTTCTTTTTAGATTTAAGGTGCATGTATCTAATAATAGATGGCGCCAGATAAACTTAAAAAAAGGAATGAAAATTATTTATAAAGGACTGTCTGCAATAGAGTGAAGAAAAAAGTAGGAATTGATTTTATAAAGTTTTTTTTTTTTTTTATTACTTGTTTCAAATGGGGTAAAAGAAAAATTCCATGAAAGGCACATTATGAATAAAAATTAATTTAAAAGTGTACTTTAAAAATTAAACAACAGATGGCTTTCAAAGTAACATGCCGATTAAAAAGAATCCAACAGATGGTCCACACGATGTTATATCATCCCATGACCACGAATGCTATTGGATGCGAGGTCGCATCTTCAAGTGACGAAATTGATTTTGTGCCAGGTCTCCACAATATAGCGGCCAGATGGCCAACTGGCTATCGCTCTGACCTTTGCCAGGTTTCAAGGTCGAATCCCGACGGTGGCATGTATGTTTGCGAGTGGTTCGGAATCCATGTTAATCTGTAGGTCCCGGTCTAATTTTGCCTAAAGTGAGCACAAAAATTACCGTAGAGCATCAAACCAAAATATAATCTTCACAATATAATTCGTGAACTTGACTAAGATGAACACTTTCTAAATGCACATTTTGGAATCTATATAAGCAAATAAAACATTAAAAATGTTCCGGTGGGTCAATTCGATATTTTCTTCCTTGGAAAACCAATTCCTAGCAACATCGGTTTTGATTTTTACGTATTTTCTATGTGGGACTATTTTTATGCTGTTCTTTATTTGCAGCATAATTTTTCTTAATGTGTCACAAAAAAATATATTTTACAGCTACTTGTAAAGTTTTAGAAATTTTTATTATTTTTTTTAATTAATTTATTTTTTTTGTGTGTGTGGTCTCTATCTTAAGTACAAAACAGGTGAGAGTATGTGAAATTTCATTCTTTTTAGAAAGGTTTTTGTAGAAAAAAAGAAAAAAGAAATCAATATAATTGATCAAATATGGCGATATTTGAAAACGATAATATGAACATAATTATACCTATTACTTGTATATTGCATCTCGTATACTGTTTTTAATCCGGTATTTATGCTAGATTTTTCATGTCGATAAGTATTTTGCATTTATTTTGTGTAATTAACTAACGATTGTCGACTGCTAATTTGTAACAGCAAATCTTTGTTAAAAATCAAACAATAATGTTTATTAGAATTATTTTCTACTCCTATCATAAAAGCGAGATTTCAAAAGAAGATTTTTGTTTTCCTGAACGGTGCTCTGGCAATATTCTAAGTTAAACAAAATCCTAAAGTTTATATGCGTGAATCAAACACAGCAAACATTGCAGACTATATCTTTCTGTTGGAGAATTATAATGGGGCATGATGACCAAGTGACTAACATTCGGTGCCACATGTTTCGGGTTTGAGTCCTAATATTGGGGCCGTGGAGACTTATAGTGGTTCGAAATCCACTTTAACAGTATATCCCTGTCTAATACGACTGTGGAGTATTAGGCGTAGGTCTGACAATTCTACACCGTAAAAAGAAAACATCCAATGTTTCGGAATTCTGCCAGCAGGAAGACAACCTTGGACCGCCATGGAGCTATTTAGCTATTCAAGAAGATTGCTTGGTTTACCGCTCTATGGCCATTTTTGACACATTTTGGACTAATTAGATCGGGACCTGCAGTTTAATGTGGATTCCGAATCACTAACAAACATCCATACCACAGAAAAATTCGAACCTGAAGTACTAAAGGCTAGAGCGCTAGGCAATTGGCCACCAGGCCGCCATTGAAGAAGAAAATATATTAATCTACATAATGGCCATATCGATTGATAGTTTTCTTTTTTTGGTCTAAAAGAGTAGAAATTAACCTTTTAACGAGTATATATAATTACTAAGAAAACTAGAGGATGATTTCATAATGACAGTCAATAATAATGTTAATGTATTATTAACTTTGTCATTCCATTTTAATAAATTTATTTATTTCTTAAATTTGCCAGCTAAGAAATCGATAAAATATTAGTAATTCTGGCAATATATTTAGCAACACATTTAATCACATTAGGGAAGTATTTGTATTTTCAGGGATATTATAATTACTAATCCTCGTTACTATTGTTGTGAATAATCCACAATTAATTATTTTATTGCATCAGAAAATGTTATTGATTTTTATATGCTATTCTCTATTTACAAATTCATTTCTTCGATAGAAAATAAAGACCTTGAATAAATATTAATTTGCTATGAGTGTATAAACTCTTAATTGAATTGCATAATTTCGATTAATTTTTATTCCCAGAACGCTTTTCTTCAAATTAATTGCTTTTACTTTTTAATTATTCTTTAAATTACTTTTTATTTAAAAAAAGAAAACAAAATGTGTTCAAAAGATAATGGATTTTTCACATTTGTTTGAAATAACTTGTTATGTAAGAAAGCTTTTGCATACATTTATGGTGAATACTGTCATTAAATGTTACGCCAGTGTTCACTGTAAGTGAGCATGGCTTTTATTTAATGGAGATTGCTAAATTAGCATATATTTTATTTGCTAACTTACGATCATCGCAACGGTATGCAAAAATGTTATATTATTTCTAAAACACTGCCTATCCTCTTTGGAGAAAAATTGTTTTTAAAAAAAAAAAAAAACAATAATAAAATTGCAAAGAGTTGTAGAATTACAGAAATTAGAATTGCAAACAACCGAATTACAGGACCCTGCTGCAAAACAACTCTGACATTACCGTCGATTCCATACATTGTGGATGTCACTTTCTGGAGATGATGAATCGCTGACCATTTCGGAGAGTCTTCTTAATTGCACCTGGAACCGTTTTCTTAAATGACCATAGAGGGGCGGACCGTCCAATTTGGAACAGAAAGACAGGGCCAGGCGTGAAACACGAAATACCATTTGCTCCTCCTATAGACCTACAACGCGGGAAAAAAAAATTATCGGGTAAGAACCAGAAATAATGACAGGTCATTGAGGTTCCTCCACCTCATGTTACCATTCCTTTTCTTTTACTTATTTTTCCTAATGGAAATAAGTAACTGCCTTACAACACTGTTTAGAAGCGAGGCTGCCTTCTTCTTCTCCAAGATAGTAGTGTTCTTTAAATGGAAACCCAATTAAATGCATTCTTTTCCACCGTTTACGGGGATGGAATGCCTTCCCTTTTTGAATAATTTCGTACTTTGTGGTAAACACTCGTCTGGAGACAGATCTTTTCGTTTTTTTTTTCTTCTTCTGTTCTGATTATGTGGTCTATCTTCATTACCATAAAACCGGCATTAGCGCATGGAGTTCTTGGTCGTGAGTAATTTGTTGTAATGACATATCTTGAGGATCTAGCAGTCAGCCCATGTGAGGAGCGATGTTTAAGGCCCAGTTCAGGAACAATTTTCATAATCCATGGAAACAATAGGGTCGAGTACTTCTGTTTCAAGAAGTTTCTTAATTCCTGGGAGTTGATGATTATAAATTGGTTAAAGAAAGGGGAGCGGTCATTACGTTAATGACTACTGTGCTTGACCACATGCAAAATGTGGATTTGTCCAATTACTGAATTATTTTTCTTCTCGCTGGCATAAGTGGTAGGATTGCACGGCTTCCATTTGTATGTTATATAAATATTTTCCACCCTATGATAAGCATGAGTGTAATGGATAAATGATGCACTAGGCTGGATTTCTGATGCGATTAAGTTTTACTTCTGGGCCGTCTGCCCACAGTAATTGCGTTCATTACCAAAGCCAAAGCAAAGGGCTTTTTCCTATCGCGTTGTAAGAATTTATGAGACTAGTCTTATTATAATCTGATATTATATTAGAACCTAGCATTAAATCGTCGTACATTAGATATCAAAATTGGTTTCATCTATCTTGTTGGAGAACGTGAAGCGCTTTTTGTATCTTTCCACGTTCCTCTGGAATTCCTTTTTATTTTTCATAATTTAATGTGCAATTCATAAAAAAAAAAAAAAAAAAAAAAAATACCGAAGTAATTTTTATAAGATCAGATGAGAATCTTCCATTTTGCTGCATCAAAAAAATTTATTTTAATACACATAGAAGAATATTTTCGAAATATACAACTATACTTGTTATTGAATTATGGAATGAACAAAATCATTCATTTTATAATTACTGAATAGTATTGAAGTGAAGTGCTTTGTTTGAAATAGTGGTATTGAATTCCTCTTTTCATTCTTTTGTTATTTAAATGTAGGCAATCGTGGAGAAAATAAAAAAAACCAAAGAAATTTATATAATAAGATCAGGTACCACTTCATTCGTTTTTACTTTGGTACATCAAAATGTTTCTTTTAATACATAGAAGAAGAATTTGGAATTATGCAACGATATTTGTTATTGGATTAAATAATGAACAAAATCCAACATTTAATAATTACTGAATAGTATCAAGTGTTTATTTTACTTTGAAATTAAAGATAAATAATAAATGCGAATATGGTGTTTAAAATAACAATAAATTATATTTTATTTATTAGGTAACAGGAGCTGTTTCAGCTTTGTTAAGGCAATATAAATATTTCATTTAAAAAAAGTAAATAAAAATAAATGTAAATATAAAAATTTAAATTCTTAATTTTTTCAATTTTTTTTTTACTCTTATAATTGAATTAACGTTTATTTTCATACCTGCATTTATGATTATTTATATATTCTTTGCATGAAACAAGATTTTTTAGCACATGGATTTCATATATATATTGAGCATAGGATGCATAAAATAACAAGCCTAGATTATATTTAATTTATTAGGTAATCTGATCTATTTCTGCTTTGTTAAGACAAATATTAAAACTATATATAAATAAAAGGATTTTAATTAAAACAAATGTGATTATATTAAATTTAAATGCTTAATTTTTTCAATTTTTTAAGCTTACAATTGCATTTACGTTTCTTTTCGTACTTGTATTTACGATTATTTATATTCTTTTGCATGAAACAGAATTTTTTTTTTTTTTTTGCATATATTTCATATTTTTAAAAGTTCTCGAATATGTTAGAAAATAACTGACAAAAAAGAAACAGCTATTTTTATTAAAAATTATCTTTATACAATGTTGTTTTTATTTTATTTATTAGTAAACAATTTAAGAACGAAAATTTAATTTTGAGCAATATTAGTATAATTTTCGAATAAATTAGTTACATAGTCCTTTTGTTCATTCTATTTGTTTTTTGTCATTTCAATTACATTACCATGACAACGAATATAGAAATATTTACGTGAAACGCATTTTAGTATTACAACTGAAAAAGTCTCAAAAAATTAATGTCCCTTCCAAGACTGCATATTTTAATTTAATATCAGATTTCGAAGATAGTTTTTTTTTTCAAATTTTCGAACTGTGGTACATTTATTTAGCAACCAAAATGCAATACAAAATTTCATAGTACTTGTCCAAAAGGCATTCGTATTATTACCCTTTATATACATCTTATCAAAACAATGACAATGAAAAGCTTGGTTATTTCTGAAATAAAACTTGTTATAAAAATGATTGTTGAACCAGTACAGCATATTTATCTTATTTTAGCCATGCATGTAAATGAAAATAAAACAAACATTCAAAATAGATGACTTGCATGATTTTATTTTTCCTTTAACGAAACAGGCCTCTGTAATTTTGTCCCAAATCGTACTTTTGAATTATTTTGCTACGTAAAGTTCATTTATGTCGAATTAAGCATTTATATTTTTCGTGACTTCATTTGAATCAAGATCTTCATAAATACTAAAGAGAGGCAGATTAGTAAATAAATAAATCTTTGTTAATCCCAGTTATAGTTCAAATATATTGGATGCATGTAGAAAATTATTTTTATGATATATGTGTCATGCACGAAAGTCTTAAATATATGAAATATAAACAAAACTGCCACTTCTCATTTATCACGTTTGTAAATATCATGTTGTCTTGTTGTTGTTGTCGTGTCCCTCACGGAAGAAGGGAAGAGGGGTGCAGCTTCTGTTTTGATGGAGCACCGTAGGTAGAAGTCTGACTTCTGCTCCGTGACGCTCTTACAGTCATAGGTGACCGGGACCCATGGCTTAAAGTGGATTCGAACCACTACAAACACCCATGGCACCGCCAGGGACTCGAACCTGAAGCCTGTGGTACCGAGCGCTAGACACTCGGCCATTCAGGCCCATGTTGTCTTATTAATTACATCATAAAAATAAAAGATGAAATAATATTATTGACATGCAAATTAATGAGTAAAATGCAGATTACTTATTTTTATATAAGAGGAATATTAATGTTGTAAGAGAGTTATTGAGTAACAAGCACCCATGCCACCGCCAGGATTCGAAACTTGAAGTATGTGGTACCAAGGCCAGAGCTCTAGCCAATTGGCCATCAAACCGCTTGAAGCAGCAGCTCCATGGTAGGCCAAGGCCATCTGCCTGCTGACAGATTTCGAGATATGAGATGGTTTCTTTTTTTTATGAGGAATGATTGCCAGTCCTACGCTGTACAGTCATATTATACAGGGGCCACTGATTTAAAGTAGAGTCCGAACTACTACTATCCTCTCCGGGACTCGAGCCCTGTAGCGCCGAGCACTAGTCACTGGCCCATCATACCCCTTATAGAAGCGACTTTAAAAAATACATATATATTTCTGTCAGTGATTGTCAAGTGAACGTTATTCCTTTAAAGAACGAAAATTGGTTTAATTTCCTTCTCTCCATTTTTTTATAATGTTTTTTTCATTCTTTACTGACTTAAATCCATTGAGTTAGAAATAAAAATTAAGAAAATAATAATTTATATAAAAAATGAAGCTCATATTCGTGGAAATTAAGCTTCGATACTTAACTATTAATGCAATATTTCATAAATATAGGGTACAAGAATTCGTTACATAATTCTTGTCATGATATCGTGCAGGAATTTTTGTATCCTAATTCTTAGAACAGTGATTTACATAATTCAACTCTTCTATAGTAACAATGCTATTACGTCTATTAAAATAGGATATGCCCTTTTATTCTTTGTTTTCCTTGTTGAAAGATTTTATAGTCGTTAAGTCGACAGACAGAATTATTTTCATTGAGATTAAAAAAATAATCATTTAAAAAAGATGTCTATTATGTGTCAATGTCCTTGATGTGGTTTAAATAATTATGCTGAAGAAAAACACAATTATACTGCTACCACTGGAAAATCACCATGCTTTATTAAATTTTGTTTTAACAAAGAATCACTTTTAAAGGACAACAAAATAATTCAAAATGCTTTTAAAAACAATATTTAATTTAATTGAGTATTATTTAATTTTTTTTTTTTTTTTTTTTTTTTTTTGGTAGCACCAGACAGTTTCAGCATTAAAACACGCTTCAATACATTCCATTCTATTTATCTCTTCAACCAACCCATTGACCATCTTTACCTGAAAGGGTATATACCCATTTATTGCGTCTAGCGAACGCGTTTTGCTCCATCTTTCATTGGTCCGATTCCGCTCGTAAAACGACGAATGATCTTCATTTGCGATGCATTAAGTGCCTCAGCTATCGGCGTAATTATATGGCCGAGATACAATAACTTTTGTCATTATCCGAGCTGGCTACTCGACGGAATGCAATGACTTTTAAGGAGCTTTAGGAGCTCAGATTTATGGGACGGTTATGGTTAAATATTTAATTGGTTTACTTTAAAGGCCTATTTTATAGCGCGTGGAAGTCATCTCATTAGTTTTATATGCGCAGACATGTTGGCATTCGAAAATATCTAATAATTCCAAACGGGTCCTCCAGTGCTATATTAAACTCTTTCGCCTGTGTGGTCAAATTAAGTTGTGAAAAACGAGTTCAAACCTCGCCCGGTAGCTGGCAGGTGATAGAAAATACCTCTGAGGTTTAAAGATTTTATATTCCAATCTGATATAAATCGGTTGGCTTGGAATGCAAAATGGAATGTGTGACCTCCCTGGATGGGTATAATTGGCGCTATCAGACGATAATTTTTTGGCCTGTTGTTTTGAACTGACAGTTAGTCTAAATATTAGAATTTGGAGCATAATAAAAAGAAGATTTTGATAGAACAGTCCTGTAGAAGAATCTTTTTTTGAAAATTGTTTTAATTTTAATAAGTGATCAATGATTTTTATGCGATTTGTGATAAAACTGTATGCGATAGAATTCTTTACATTATTTTACCTTTTAATAAGCATTTAAAAATATTATAAAAACCCCACTATTAACTGTTTTGATTCCAAAAGGAATTACACTTTTTGTCTATCACGAAAGATTTTGTTGAGGGAAAAGGGACTATTTTAAAAGGGATTGCGTATTTTGCTACAATTAATTAAATCATGAAGTTATTACAAGTATTTATAATAAGGGTTTTGCTTTTCTTCATAAGATACAAGTTTTCTTTCCATGAATTGTCTGTATTGTCTGTATTTATTTATCTTCTATTTTTCATGATTATTGTATTAATTTATCAGTTTACTATGCTATTTGAATGCGGCATGATGGACAATTGGCTAGCGCTTTGGCCGTTGGCAGGCTTCAGGTTCGAATCGTAGCTTTGGTTTGTATGTTTATGACTAGTTCGGAATCCACGTTAAACTGTAAGTCACGATCACGTTGCACAAATAAACTGTAGGTCACGATCTAACTAGCCCAAAGTATGCACACAAAAGGACCGTAGAGTGACAAACCGAACTATTAATTAAATTAATATGACAATTTGTTTATCTTTAGTATACTAAATGCGATTTGTGACAAAACTATATGCGATAGAATTATTTTATTATTTTCTCTCTTACTAAGTTTCTAACAAACTATGAAGGGTACCGTGTAACGTGAACAATTTTTCAATCGTTGTTTTGAGTAATTAATCGAGATGGTCTACAAAATTATCTATAAAAACAAATGTAAATTTTTTAATTTATGATATTTTAGTCGCTAAAAACGTAGTATACTAATATTTTAGTCTTAGCTTATGGTACAGGCATTAACAAACCAAACATAGAGTGATTTAAAAAATTAAAAGTAAATAAATACTTTTTAGATATTGATCATAATTCACTATAAAAATTTTTTAACAATTTACTATTAATTATTAAAATATTTTCATATTAAAAAGTATTTTTTGGAAATAAATTTGGAATATTTAATCTTTTACAGAAATTTTAATAAAAAATAACATTTAAATATCTTAAAAAGTATTTTGTTCAAATTTAATGCAGCAAATAGTAATATAAATAGTTTTAATGTCTTCCTTACTTTTAGATAAATTTTATAGAAATTGAATATTATAGGAAGTTTCACAGCAAATCTTAATAAAATGTTTTATAAAATGCTAACAATAAAAATTTACTGGTTAAAGTTAATTAAATTCAGAAATAAGTTTAATAAAGCTAATTAAAGTTTTTCGCCTTGATTGCTCTAGAAATTAGGCTGTGTCTTATGAGATTAAACATCTTTCTTAAATTTCTTCATATTTCTGTATCAACATTCAATAAAAGATTATATTAGGGGTAGAAATAAATTTTCATACAGTAAATTTAAAAAAAATATTATTTATAATATTTTTATATCTATATCTCCTATGCTTGACAAAACGAATTTTGAAAAGGCTTTTTTACATGTTATATTATATTTTCTACGTGTAAAGTCAAAAAGCTAACTTTTTGAACTTGAACATGAACTTTTATATTTTGAAGTTAATTTTGTATTAGACATATTCATTAAAATTAGAATATGAATTTGATTTAAATTTTATGAAAAAATTTTTTATTATTTCATTTGTAAGTTTTGTTTTGCAATTTTATTTTTCCTAATTCATACATCCATTAAGACATACCAAATTTTTAATAGTTAGATTATATTTTTAAATACTTCATGTGTGAAAGGTTTTGTAATTTTTTTGTTAAAAACTTTAGTTAAATTTTCTTACAAATGAAAATGAAAGTCAAAAAAATTGAAAACATATGTTAGCTAAATTAACTTTATCATTTTATAAATCCTCAATACTTTTTACATGTACGAATTAAAAAGACGATTCTTTCATTTTGGAAATGTCCTTTTTTTTGCGTTCATAAATTTGAACTTTTTGATGATTTTTAGTTCATAAGTTAAACTCTCTAACTCATGTTAAATAAGTTATTTTTAACTAAAAATTCCACATGATTAAAATTGCCAAAGCATGTCATATAATAAAAACAGATACAAAAAGGGTTTGAAACATACGTTGTATTTTCTCTAAAATTCCTTACCACCATCAAAAATCCAAACAGAAAATTTATTTTAAATATCTTGTTCAGCATTTTTTAGAGATATTTATCACGGCACTTTACCTATAAAACGCGCAGGCAGCTTTACAAAATACCAGCATTCAATTTATAGTAAATTATCGTGCATCATGGAAAATTTTTAAAAAATGTTCAAAAATAGAATACCTTGGAAAAAATGCAGATCCCATCCTTTTTCGGCTTCCATAAAATATAGCAACTTTATTGATCGTGCGCAACCCTCTCTTTGCTGTGGCAAAAGAAAGCCAACTTCCTTCTTGCACAAACTGCTTTGCATATAGGGTCGGGGAGAGGAAGGAAAAAAAAAAAAAAAAAAAAAACTGGCAAAACTATCTCACATCCTGCGATAAATACGGCAGCATGAAGGGAGATTGCTCATCCCCCAGGTAAACAGGGGTTGCCCAGTATCAAGATGAGGGGGTGGGGAAGAACCCTTTGTGTCCCTTGATGGAAGACCCTGAGCATAATGGGCAGTCGGCTTCGTCTGTCCGGATGTTGTCGACATGTCAACTGGTTCGGCGGTTGGTCTGGTTATACCTCAATTTTTTGTTGTTGCTGTCTTCATATCGAACCGTTTTGCATAATATGTCATGGTTTGATGGAGAGTACTCTAGGAAAAAATGGTGTCATACTTGATTCGAATGAATAGTGTGTATGCTGTAAGTTGGTAGGTTAATTGCCCACGTTAATAGATGGGGAAGATTATGTTTGTCGTTAACATTATTTTAATTTCCTGTTGTAAAATTTTACCTGGCATATTATGAAGGCAAAATGCACAATTAAGAGGAAAAAATAATAATCATTTAAAATAAATTCCAGGAAGACATAAAAGGGATGGTTTGCGTTATTGACGGTTTATGACAAATTTGATTTACAAACTGTCTTTTACACAGAATGGGTGCAAATATGTGATCTGAAAACATTGGGATTTTTTTTTTTTTTTGGTATGGATCCATCTATGAGTCGTGATTCTATTTGGCATATTGCTATAGATAAAATTCAAATTTTTAACATTCTTCTTCATTGACGTAATAGCTTCAAAGTGGGCCAAGTCTGACTGCCTGCTGGCAGATTTCGAGACAGGAAATGTTTTGTTTTTACGGTGTAGAATTGTCAGCCCCAGCTCTACAGTCACATTAGATTGGAACCTATTGTTTAAAATAGATTCCAAACCACATGAATGTTCATGGCACCGCCATGTATCACTAAACATATCATGAACCGGTTCTAACCCGAAGCCTGTGGCACCTTACGCCAAAGCGCTAGTCACTCAGTCACCATGCTTTTTAGCATACCTTAATTAATTACAAGCTTATGTCCATAGTTTTGAATTGTGATTGGATGCTTTTTAAGTTTTCACTTCATTTTTATCTTGATAATTAGCACGATTTATCATCTTTACGAATATGCAGTACTATTTATATATGGTATTAAGCTTATAAATGATTTGGATGAATTAGTTCATAGGATTTTTTTGCCCAGTTCAGAAGACTTTGGATAAATTAGTCCATTACCTAACTTAAGTGATATAAATAGAAGACAAATAAATGAAAAACTGCTTAAAGTAAGATGTATGAAAAAAAAAAAAAAAAAAAAAGGATTTTAAGCAATCATGGTTTTTAATTATCATATTAATGTCTAAGAAAATATTTAAAAAAATTTAAGTTTAAAAATCACTGTTATGGCTTCAAAACATACAATATAAAAAAAATTATATATATACATGTATATATAAAGGCGGAAAAAAAAAACAAAAAATTATAAAATATTGGTAAAAAGTAAACCAAAAATTTTATTAAATTTAATATTATGCAAAAATATAAAAAAATATTCAAATTGATAATTATTACTAATTCAGAATGTGTTTAGAATCATCAACAAATATTAAATATACTATTAAAAATTAAATTATTAAAATGAAAGAATTTAAAATTCATCGCCGTTGATCATTCTCAAAACTTATTCGCTTCAGTAATAAATAAATTTATCCCTGTGTCACTATCAAACATAATTTCAAGAATTATATTAAATTCATTTATTTAATACATTTCGTGAAACTGTCATTTCCAAAAAAAAAAAAGGACGAGAGAAAATGCAAAACTGTAAAAATAATAAAAAATAAAACATTAGTAAAAACGAAATCAGTAGACTAAAATAAGACCAATTAATTTTGTGAGGTTTCTTTTTGTGCTACCTTAAAAAAAACAGTTAAATTTATAATCAATGAAAAAATACATTACGAATCTCTCTTGAACTAATAACATTCTGTGTTTAATCTGACTCTCTGAAAAGATTTATATCCTCCACAACTCATACGCGAGACATCCTCATTTGCTTACCACCGAGCGAGAGGGCATCCAGCAGCGTGGCAAAAATAGATTGGCAATTCACTTATTCAATCCGAGCATCGAATTACATTTCGCATCAGAATCGAGCCCGCTTTGGGGAAAATCTAATTTTTCATCCCAACCCACGGCGTCCTTTCATCTTCGCATCCATGCAAATTGCTCAACCTTCGAGTTTACCAAACCAACTTCCGCAGCAGAAGATGGTCCACGTCTCGAATCACTTAATCTTTCCCTCTGACATCCAAACCCCGGTGTCCTTTCAAGAAGCAGAATAAATAGAAAGGTATCCATTTCCACAGTTGGCGCGAATGCCATCTGTTGTTCCTTCTTCTTCTTTCTTACTAGATTTAGTGGACTTGGATGTTTTTGATGGCAGATGGTATCTATCGGTACGGACTTGTGAAGTAAATAATTAGCAGCGCGGGAATTAGTGCAGGAAGGAAGTAATTAAAGATTGATAGATCTCTGATTAATGGTATCACACCTCGAGGCGTCAAGACTTGAGCAGGTCACGTTACAAAGCGTTGGTATGCGATCAGGTTGCGTCTGGGGTGGAGATTAGTGTAAGAGGTCAACCATTTTTGTTGGCAAATATTGCTTAGCGGTAGAGAGATCACTACAGATTTGTCTTTGTGTGTTTTGGTTTTGTGACATAATAATACTGTTTTGTATTTAATATATTGAAATTACAAAAAATTCTTGTGAAATTATGCACATAACATGTCAATAAAATTTGTATTTTTAATTATAAAAAAAATATGGATTCCTAATAATTTTTGAAAAATTTTATAGAATTCTACAAAAATAATTAATTAAAATGCAATTTTGAATAAGAAACAAAAATGGCTTACATCCTAAATATTTAAACATTGTCTAAATTGTAAGTGAAAATTACCTGTGATTATTTATCAATCAATTCAATTAATGCCTAATTGTTAAAGTTATATATTTTTTTGCAAAATCTTCATTTGCTTCTTCAATTTGCCTATAGAATTATAAACATAAAATGGCAAGACGATTATTATTCTTATGAAAATAATATGGATTCCTAATAATCTTTGAAAAATTTTATAGAATTCTACAAAAATTAATTAATTAAAATGCAATTTTTGAATAAGAAAAACAAAATGGCCTACATCCTAAATATGATTAGCCACTGTCCAAAGTGAAAATTACCTGTGATTATTTATTAGCATATTAAATTAATTCCTAATTGTTAAAATTACAATAAAGTTTTGCAAAAAATTTAAAATGGCTTAAATTCGCCTATAGGATTATAAACATAAAATGGCAAGAAGATTCTTATTCTCAAGTAATTATGAAAAAAATTCTTATGATTATTTTGAATATTTTTAAAGAATTCTAAAGAATTTATGAATTAAAAATAGTTCTGAATGAGAAAGAAAATAGCTTACATCCTAAATATTTTAACATTGTCCAAAGTGAAAATTACCTGTGATTATGTATTAATCTATTCAATCAATGCCTAATTGTTAAAATTACAATAAAGCTTTACAAAAAAAAAAATTTAAATTGCTTTAAATTCGTCTATAGAATTACAAACTTAAAATGGCAGGAAGATTATTATTCTTAATTATGAAAATAGAATACAGATTTCTGAACCATTGTTTTGATTATTCTGAATTGTTCATTCATTATTGTTGTTATTTTTTATTGTTTTCTGAAATATTTTTTTTTTTTTGAATATTTTTAAAGAATTCTTCCAAAGAATTAATAAATTAAAAAATAATCCTGAATGAAAAAAAAAAAATTCTTTTACTTCCCAAATAAAATTGTCCACTATCCAAAGTGGAAAGCATTCATGATTAGTTATTAGTCTATTTAGTCAATATGAAAATGTAATATTTACCATTTAAAAAAATATATAGCTAGCTTTTAGATAAATTACAACATTTAATAACATATTTTTTTTTGCTGTACATCGGCAAAATATAATGAGCTCTATAGCTAACAAAATGAAATTATCATACATTTAAAAATGTGATAAAGGAATCTAGGATTAAAAAAATATTTATAATATAAATATATAATTTTTTTTAATTATACGATTTTATACTAATATTACTGTAAAGATCAAGAATATGTTTATAAGAATTGGGAAATGCAATTCAACTTGATCTTACTGGAGCAATAAGAATCACTTAATTAAAAATGCTGCAATCAAGCATTGTGATTTCGATGTTAAAAATGATACCTTGAATGCATTTGATTAAGAAAACAATTATTGAGATGATGAATAATATTTAATTGCAAATGTAGATTAGAAATCAGAAACAATTAATTAATTGAGAAATGGTTTCTTCTTTTGAGACTCGCAGATAATGAATTCAGCAGATAAATGATTAATGAAATGATGAATTTGTCAATTAAAGTTCTAAACAAATCAATAGTAAATTAATTATGATAAATTATTAATAAATTAAACTCTTAAAATGTGAAGCTTCGATATGAATATAAAGTTACTTAATTAGTTAATGTGAATGTTAATTTTTTTGGTAAATTTATAGACGAGAAGAATTATATCCATTTATTTTCAGATATCAATGTTTTTACAATCTAATATTGTGGCCAATTATGAAATGAAAAAAAAATTTTTTTTTTTCAAATTTTAATCTTATATGACAAATTGAAGAAAAGGTTTGTTGAAATAGATTAAATTTACATCTTAATTTACTAATATTTATTCTAAATGGCGTTTTTTCTAAAAAGTGAAAAAAACAATCCATTTAATAAAAGTTACTAAGCTGCGTTATTTATTCTAATTGTTTATTTTATTAATTTAATTAATTGTTTATTGTTTGTTTGCTTAATTTTTATTTTGAAAAATAAGTAAATAAATAAAAAATAAAAATTTAATTGTTTGATTTTGTAATATTTATTTAATTTTAAATGGGTTTTTATTGAACCATAGGATGGAGAAAATGTAAATACAAAAAATTTACGTTTTAAAAAGGGTATTAAAGTGCGTTATTTAATCTAATAATTTGTTTTGCAATAATAAATAAATAAAAATAAAAATTGCTTGTTTGGTTTCGTAAAACTTATTTAATTTAAATTGGTTTATTAAACCATGGGATGGAGGAAAAAAAAAAGACATTTAAAAAAGGAGGTTAAATTGCTAAAACATTTGCAAATATAAAAAAAACTAGAATAGATATTCTAGTTTTTTTTTTTTTTTTTTTTTTGCAAAGATAAATGAATAAATAAAAATAAAATTTACTTGTTTAATTCTGCAAAACTCATTTAATTTATATGAACTTAAATGGTATTGAGAACTTCAAAATAATGCTGCCCGTCAGTACGATAATTAATTACATCATCGTAATATCGAATTTGTTTATACACGTTACTGATACTGTGACACTAACACAAATGAAAAAAAAAAAAAAAAAAATAAAATAGCAGTGTGCAACAAAGAAAATAATTAATACAACTAAAAGGATTTAATTGCAAAAGCTAGGAAAAATCATAATATTTCTTTAAATCAGTTGTTGAAATTGTTAATCAAAAGTATTACTTAATGTTTCCTACATCATCATTAAATAAACATTAAAAACCATTAAGCACGATTAAATACATTAATCAATTAAACACATAATAATATAATAGCACACACATACTAAACATATAATATGCTTTTCTTCTCAGTTTTTCAGCAGAATATTGAATTCTGTGCTCTACTTTTGCAACAAAATTTCACATTGATTTTTACAATTTTCAACACGCTTTGTAAAAATACTGTGTTATTAGAGGTGTGCTAAAAATTCTTGTACAATGTTAATGCTAAAATGTTTGATAGAAGTAATTAACTTTGGGAGATTACTTATATAATAAATATATGTCATTATTTATAAGAGATAAAATTTATTTTTTAAATTTTTTCCGAATGACAATTTTATTAATTTTAAATTATTTTTCGTTTCAACCATTTCATAGTTTGTTTTAAAAAAACAATTTGTTTGTATTGTAAGAGATATTTTTGATTAAAATGAAAAAATTCATATCACTTTATGATTTTCCTTATAATAGTAATGTGTTTGTGTACTAATTATTTAAGGGAATTATGGAAATTATTTAAGTATCGAACAAGTGATCTTTGTAACATCGATAAAGAATATAGGGATAAACAATTTTAAAGATCAATTTTCGTGCTGATTCATTTTTATTTAAGTAAAATGGATGTTAATATTAAAATCCAGTATCAGTTTATAAACAATGAATTGTCAGCGATTAATCTACTGATAATTTTTATGCAAGTTTTTGAATGAGAATTTAGTAAAAAAAAATAATATTTAGTAAAAAAAATATTACTATTTAGTAAAAAAATTAGTAGTATTTAGTAAGAAAAATTATTAGTAAAAAATTAATATTTAGTAAAAAAATATTTATTTAGTAGAAAATTATTAGTATTTAGTAAAAAAATATTAGTATTTAGTAACAAAAAAAGCTAATAATTAAAAACAAAAACATTATAATTGTTTTTCTTAGCATCTATATATATACCTCTTTTATGATATGAATTAGAATCTTTTTTTTTGATTTTTATAAATTAAAATCTTACCACTTAAAATGGTAAAATTTTAATTTTCTCGTTATTTTGAGTTAACTTCTTTTCTAACTAACAAATATGTTTTTTAATATCAAAATTAAGGCATTAAAAATTATAATTTGTTTTAAATTTTATGATTTCATTAAACAATTTATTGCAAATTGCGAAGAATTATTCAATATAATTTGAACTCATAATACAAACATTGAGATCATTTCATAAGTTCATAAAAAATTTCTTGGCGCATTTTAATTTTGTGGAAACAATGTCAATAAAAACAAATTTAAAATACTTAGGTTTAATTTTAATACGGTTATTTATATCCCGGAATAAGAGCAATCGTTAATATCTAAGTAAACCTAAAATAGTTCAGATTCGAAAACTTGAATAAATTCAGATGGCAAAGCTATTGTCTTCCTTTAATCAATACAAAACTTCCGAAAATGGTGTTGCTGAACTCTGAGGAAGAATTTCTGAAGCCCAGATCTGCCTCTTCAACAACATTTATAATTCCCAAAATTACTGTAATAATCTACAGGTTGAGAAGTAAGGATGGTTTAATAACAAAAGAACTATCCAAAATCGTGACGGATTTCTTTTTCTTTTTTTTTCTTTCATCTTCTGTACTACATTTAATCTACAATTTCTCTTTTCACTCAGAATTCTAAAGAGAAAAAAAAAAAAAAATAAATAAAAAGAATACAAGAATCTTTATATATCAGACGTAGAAAAGATTCCGCAAAAATAACTTTCGAAAACTTCTTATCTTTTCTATAAATTATTTGAATGTTCATAAAAAAATTACGCCAACGTGTTATCAAAACGAACAACTCTGTCACGCTTAGCCCAATGAAATAACGCGTAACAAAGCAATTGTTACAAAGCACGAGTGTGTGTTTGGTCATCACGCTTTGCAAAGAAAGCGTGAAAAGTGTAGAAACATGCATAATAAATTTTAAAGCATTCTTTTTCGTCCCTCATTTTGTGTGAATTGGAGTATTGAAAATTCAAAATGAAATACAATGTAACATAAATAAACTAGGCGTTTATCGGTAACGTTCGTGTTTTCAAAAGATATATGTTGTTGTTTCTTATCCCACTTGGTAGACAGCAACATCTAGACCAAGACCAAGAACCTGTGTGGTCTCATGGAAAGCAGGAAAAGGGAAAGACAGCTTCTGTTGTGATGGAGCACCCATAGGTAAAAAGTCTGACCTGACTCAGTGACTCTGACTTTTTACGGGAAAAGGTTATCAGCCTTACTCCCAAGAATCATATTAGACCATAATCTACGGCTTAAAAGTGGATTCTAAACCACTACAAACATCCCTAGCACCGCCAGAACTCGAACCCTGGGGCACAGAGGGTCAGTCACTCAGTCATCAGGCCCGCAAAATATATATAAGAAATTCAATTAAATTGTATAAATTTACTGAAAAGCTGAGTTTCGATTTATTCTTTTGAGACGAAACAAACTGAAAGGTAAATAAAAGCTTTTAAATAACATTATGCATAGAATACATTGGTTTATCTTACTGGACATTCATTTTTTTTTTAAAAATCATTATACATATAGAGGGTGTCTCAAAATTCAAACAAGATATGAATTCCTAAATATCCTAAATAGTCTGGAATGTGTGATAATGAAAGTGTTGATTTCCCT
The DNA here is from genome assembly GCA_021605095.1 of Caerostris extrusa. Classification (NCBI taxonomy): domain Eukaryota; kingdom Metazoa; phylum Arthropoda; class Arachnida; order Araneae; family Araneidae; genus Caerostris; species Caerostris extrusa. The sequence goes on from BPLR01007723.1 coordinate 47,090, forward strand.
TCAAAATGTACCTTTAGCCTAGAGGTTCGAGCAGAAGGAGGGGGGGATCGGTATACCAAATTGTTTTCTAAAACAAATCTTCTTATACCCTTTATTTAAAACATTATTTCTTGAATTAATTTTGGGACACCTTTTATTTATAATGGAATCCTTTTTAGAAATACAATAAAGCTAAAAATATAACACACATTACCATAGCGGGTTTTAATTATTTCCTTTTGCATGCTACTTTTTTTTTCAAATTACCTTATTTTCCATAATCAACTTTTCAGAAAAAGTAAATAATTTAGTTTTAAATAGGTGTATTTAATTTTCGCGATAAAAGCAAGCGTTACGTGCTTAGAATAGTTAAGTCTTTTTATAAAAATCATACCAAAAATATGTAAGTAATGCAAGAATTTTCAACATTTCAGCATTTTTTTCTATGTTACTATGGTGCAAATAATTTATTTAAAGGAATGTTATATTTAATTTCTTCAATCTTTATAGCTTAATTTCTTTGAGATTAAGATTATTTTCAACGTAGATTCATTGTTAAATTCATCCACAAAGTTAACAAATTTATTTTAAAGTTGACAGAAACGTACTGAAAAAAAGTAATAATATAACCGGAATTTTTTTAACTTGTTTGGGTAAATCATATTAAATTATTATATTTAGTAACTATATTTATTTATTAACTTTTAAATGCTGTATTTAGAACTATATTATACAATTATAGTACTATATTTATTTACTTTTTACTTTTAATTTAATATTTAATGTTTAATGAGTACTTCTAATAAGTTTAATTACATTACAAAAGTGTCAATTGAAATATATTTTAAAGTTGCGGTGATTTTCCCATTAGTAAATAAAGGGATAAAAAGCAAAAAACAAATAAATAAACAAATTTTTATGAAAATAATTTTAAAATATGACTAAGAATTCTTTTAAATATACTATTTCAAAGTCATAATATGTCTAAATAATCGCTTATTATATTAACCTGAATTGACTTCTACATGCTTCTACTTGAATTTTTCTTCCTGCTTGTACCTTTATGAAGCACGATGAGTTAACTCGAACAGAAATTAGTTATAATTCTGGATTAAAACTAGCATTTTGTGCTACCGTGTATTATTCTAAGACAAACATGAATTTGCTCACTTTTTTGTGTTACCTTGCATTATTTTAAGACAAACATTAATTTATTCGCTTTATCGTATGGGAAAAAAATAGAGTATGTCTGGAAAATGTTATTGTACCGTGATTTCATTAAAAATACATAAAACAGGATAAAAACTTATATAACATAATTCTGACAATCCTATTTTCGATTTTAGTGTTAAAAAATTGTTCTAAATAAAATATATTTGAAAAAGAATATAACAACGAACAAAAATTGTAATGTGATCCCAGAAAATTACCATAAGCAAAGCAGCAATAATACAAGTGGTATAGCAGTATGAAAACCCTTGCTACACTATTCAGCTGATAAACCGTTTTACTCGCAAACCACCTGTTCTACACTCCAAAATCTTTCTTTATGAATGAATTTACAGATGGGCCGAGGGCAAAGCGTGCCTTTCAGGATAGTAGGGGCAAGGGAGGAGAACAAAAACGTAGGTGGGCATGCCATCCCTTATACCAGCCTAGGTTTTGTACGCCCTAAAGCTGCTGTTTCCGATGCAAACATCACGAAGTGGCGGAGTGTTCCTACAATTAACACATCAGATTTATTGCACAGAAGAATTTGCAGTGTTTGGGCTGATGGACAGACTTGCTTTGTAAGCCTGGCTTAGTAATTGTAAGGAAGGTAAACATATATATTTGTCATTTATTGGGGTGTTATAAAAAATGCCTTTGATTTGTGCAATTCAGTGGCTAAAGATGAGATTACAAACAGTAGAAGTTTTTTCAAGTTTGCCGCATTTTATTTTTTTATGGAGCGTTTAAAGCCCAATAATATCATTTACCTGAGTATTCACAGGGGGAAATCATACAAAAGGGAATAGGCTCGAAAAAGCTAATAAAATAGAGAAATGGAAAGTTAGATGTGCATCAATAGACAAATTTGTGAAAAAATCTCAGACCTTTCGCAATAAAATGGATTTTCTCTTTACAGCCACATAGATGCAGTCGGCAATCATCAAAGCAAATCCCACAACCCGGAGGCAACAGATAAAGATTATTGACAATTCCCAGCCATTGAGGATTAACAATAAATAAAAAATAACACGTGAATTCCAAATATAAAGCAAGATAGTCACAGATTATATTCTAGATTTTTGAATGACTAACAACTTTAAATACGACAATAATAGCTAGCTATAAATCTTTTACGTATAATTTAATTTACAAGAATAGATTATAATACGAAGGTATTTATTTAAATTCATACCAAGCAAAACAGGCATAGAATATCTTCTATATATTTCTATGACTGACAACTTTAAGTGGTACGTCGATGATTGGTAAATAATATGTTATAATAATTATAATAAAACTAATAATAATACCTTATAATAATAATCATAAACATTTTATATATAATTTAATTGACATGAATAATCAAGATAAGAAAGCATTAATTAAATACATAGAAACTCAAGTTTTATAAATTTTGCAATAATGCTTTGACACCATGTTGTTTTTAAATCAATTTGCATATTTGTAAAATATACTCTATGTTAGTAATAACAAAAAATATTGAAATTAAAAAAATGAAATGGCATGAATAGTTCAGTAAAATTTAATTAATTAATTTATATATTTGAATTTATTGTATTGCTTATTTATTTTGATCTAATACTTTTCGATTCCTTTTACACATTTCGATCTAATGCTTACTTCGATTGCTGATTAGATTGCGATAAAAAAAATCGATAGTTTACAAAATATCGAGGTTTCAGAAATTTTCATTTTATTTAACCATATCTCTATAAAAATTAATCTTTTTAAATTAATTAGTAAAAAAAATCATATTTTATCTTATTCGGAATTATTTCTTGGGCTACAGGTAAAAAAAATGTATTTAGCGAAAAAATTAGATTTATGATGACTTTTTGTATTAAATTTTCAAATAGCTAGCCTATCTATAAGACGCGAAAATTATTTCAATTACATTAGTTGTTAAAAAGAAGTTTTACTTTTCTCTTATTTTTATAAGAAGCTGATAAGAAGCTGATAATCAATTATTAAATCAAATAATCGTACAAACTCACAAACTTAAAATTGACAATGATGGTATTTATTAAACTTTTAAAAAGCTTTATATATTATAGTTATAGCTTGAGGAGCTTATATATTATAGTTATAGTATAGCTTTATAGTTTATATGTTAAACTATAAACACATGAAAATTGAGTTTTTTATTTCATACCTCCCCACACAAACGTAGACGATTTAACAATTAAAAAGCCATGGTTCATCAGCTTTTATAAACGATATCCAATTTAAATACAAGGGAAAAAAATAAGATTTCATAGCCATAAAAATTTAGCCATCTCTGAGAAAACATGTTTATCAAGAAAACAAATTCAATTATAACATACAAATGGTCCATTTCAATCACATTAGAAGAAGGAAAAGAAAGTTAAAAAAGAAGTTTTACTTTTCTCTTGCATTTATTGTTCATAAGAAGCTGATATCCATCAAGTTACTAAATCAAATAATCGTACAAACTTGAAATTGACAACAATGGTAGTCATTAAACTAATAAAAATCTGTATAGTTTATATAAGAAACCATAAACACACAAGAACTGAGTCTTTTATTTGATACCATTAACGAAAACAATCTTCCCATACACGAACCTAGACGATTTAACAATCAAAAAGCCATGGTTCATCAATATCTTTTATAAACGATATCCAATTTAAATGCAAGGTAAAAAAAAAAAAATAAAGAAGAATTCACAGCCATCAAAATTTAGCCAATCTCCGAGAAAACATGTTTATCAAAAATAAACAAATTCAATTATAGCACACAAATGGTCCATTTCAATCACATTAATCATTAAAAAGAAATTTTACTTTTCTCTTGCATTTATTGTTCATAAGAAGCTGATATCCATCAAGTTACTAAATCAAATAATTGTACAAATTCACAAACTTGAAATCGACAAAGATGGTATTTATTAAACTTTTAAAAAGCTTTATATGTGAATACTATAAATGCATGCGAAGTAATTTATTTCATACCATTAACGAAAATAATCTTCCCACACACAAACCTAGACGATTTAACAATCAAAAAGCCATGGTTCATCAATATCTTTTATAAACGATATCCAATTTAAATACAAGATAAGAAAAAATAAATTTCACAGCCATAAAAATTTAGCCATCTGCGAGAAAACATGTTTACCAAGAATAAACAAATTCAATTATATCCATCTTGTCCATTACCCAAACGAGTTAAGAGAGAGAAGGTAAAAATGCACATAATTGATGGAGAACGCGATGCACTTACGAAATAAAACGCTTTACAACCGATGCGGATTTTAAAGTTGTTAAACACCCAGATTTTACACAAAAGGTAAAGGGAAGAGGAAAAAATATTACTTTCATGGCCCAAAGCGATTTTGTTCTTCCCTCTTACCCCTACCTCCATCCTCATAACATCGTGTTATAAATCGGCCCCTCTGTGTTATAAATCGTTTCGCTAGCTTGAAAATTAGTTTTACAGATGAGATTTCTTTTCACACAGCACTTTTTTTCTTTTTTCTTCTTTTGCATTTGTGGCCGGTGTATTCGGTTCACAGTTAATTGGACTAAATGACAGACCGTGCTGAGATATAAATGGCGACTGCGGCAGCCAATTACATTGTTTCGACAGAAGGGGGATTCGATGCGGATCACGTACCAGAAATCATGACCGAGCCCACTCTCTCTCTCTCTCTCCCGAAAACGACGAACAGGCCTTATTAAATAATAATGCTCATAAATACACTTCGGAATGAAAAATAATAACAAATTGCGTTTTATTTATGTGTGTCTGTAGTTGGGAATGGGATTTCACAGGTGGTTTGTGTTGTGATTTCTCAACTGGTTCAGTCGCTTTGTTTTTGTTGTGAATGAGACATCACAATAAAGACATTACAACATTATAATAAACATATTAATTGAATGTAAAAATACATATCATTTAAATAGTGGAACGCCGTTTTAACAATAATCTTATAAGTTGGAAGAAGTTAAATCGGGAAACGTTAAATAGAAATGGTTTTTCTTATAGAAATGGCTTAAAAGCATGGCTTTCAAAAAATGGCTTTCATGGCCTGAAGACGACGAATAGCCTTATTATATAATAATGCTCATAAATACACTTCGGAATGAAAAAAAAATTGCATTTATGTATGTGTGTCTCTGGTTGGGAATACGATTTCCATGTGGTTTGTGTTGTGATTTCTGAACTGGTTCAATCGCTTTGTTTTTGTTTTGGACGAGAGTTTTACTACAATAAACCTACTAATTTAATATAAAAATAAATATTGTTTATATAGTGGAACCCAATTTTAACGTAAATAATGTTATAAGTGGGAAGATGTTAAATCGGGGTAGAATAAAAACAAACCATTGAGCATGAAATAAAGCATGTCTCCCCATAAGACGACGGCGGCCTGATGGCAAGTCAGTAGCGTTCTGGCCTTTGGTGCCACAGGTTTCAGATTCGAATCCTGACGAGGGCATGAATATTTGTTAGTGGTTCTGAATCTATGTTAAACTGTAAGTTCCGGTCTACTTAGCCTAAAGTGTGCCAAAAAAAAAAAAAAAAAAAAAAAAAAAAAAGACTGTAGATTGACAAACCAAACCAAACCTGAAGACGACGAACAGCCTTATTAAATAAAAATTTTCATAAAAAATTCGGTATTGAAAAACAAAATGCATTTTATATATGTGCTGTTCAGGGTAGGAATGGGATTTCACAGGTGGTTTGTTGTTGTGATTTCTCAACTGGTTCAATCGGTTTGTTTTTTGTTGTGAATGAGAGTTTTGCTGTAATAAACACATTAATTGAATATAAAAATATATATTGTTTATATAGAAGAACCCCGTTTTAACGTAAATAGTGTTATAAGTTGGAAAACGCTAAATCGAGGTAGGACAAAAACAGAGTATTACGTATGAAATAAAGCTGTCTCTACTGAAGACGATGAACAGCCTTATTACATAATAATGCTCTTAAATACACTTCGGAATGAAAAAAAAAAATTGCGTTTTATATATGTGTCTGTCTGGTTGGGAATGGGATTTTCCGGGTGGTTTGTGTTGTGATTTCTCAATTGGTTCAATTCTACTTATTATTTTTTATTTTACTTTATTATTAAAAATTGTACTACAATAAGCTCATTAAGTCAATATAAAAATAAATATTTTTTATATAATGCAATTATGCTTTAATGTAAATAAATGAATATTGTATGCAGGCAAACGTTAAATCGAAGTAGGAAAAAAAACGAAGTAATTATAAGTAAGCTTAAATTAAGCATTTTCACAAAAATTTAAGTATGAAATACAATAAAGGAGCATGCCTTTAAAATATCATCGTCATACAGTTAAATATTTTGCTTAATACATCAATTGAAATTATACAAAATTATACATTTACTATAATTCTAGGCTACAAATAATTTCCAAAATTATTCCTATCTAAAATAAAAATCCTTTTTAAAAAAAAAAAAATCATAATTATATCTTTGCAAAATTCTTATCTACACCTTCTAAATTTTACACTATTCTCTTTCTAAAAAAAAAAAAAAAAAAAACTATAAATAAAAATTCAAGATCCAATTCATATTTTCGCAAAATCTAAAATTTAAATTTACCTAATTTTCAACCTTTAATTATTACTTCGAAAAATTACCAACCTCCCCTACAAAACTATTCTCTACCCCCATGAAGTAAAAAAAGAAAACAGCAACAACCGATAATTATTATTCAATATCGGTCGATGTAGTTTATTGGTGTCAGTCCTAGATGTGGACACAGAACATTGATCAACAAGAGATGCATTGAGGGGCATCCATCTTTGCCTTCAATGCCCTCCCCTTTAAATACAGGGTAAACACCCCTCAAGGAAAACAACACACGAGCCCCCTCCCCTGCTCAACCCCCATTCAATTGCAACTTGTACGCGTGTCTGGAATGGACAGACATTCCCTGGTATGGGAGACGGAAAAATATGCAAGCAAAAAGAAAAAGAAAAAAAGAAAGAAAGAAAGAAAATTGAGATTCATGTGACTGCGTCGCTGGGGACTTGTCATCCTTGCTTGCATTATATAGTTGGATATATTTTATGTCGATATCTGGGTTGTGATTGGCAGATTGAAAGAAACAGATTCTGCAAACGATAATATGAGATGTCTTGGAATAACTTTATGGCGGGCTGTCACAATGTGTACATATGTATCGGAAAATTTTCAAACTTCTAAGTCTGTCATAGACATACAGTATCTATTTGTCCCATTATGAATTATAATGTTGTTGACTTAGTTGACCACTTAGAAGATATAAAGGGTATGGTGTTATCATGTTGCATATAATTTTGTGATTATTCCAAGTGTCATGAAGAACTGCTTGTCTGCTGATTTTATTTGCTTTTATGCAGGAGCATTGAGAAACATTTTTTCCTTTGTCTAGCTTGATGACGTTGCTGATGTTGTTGACCACTTAGCTGATGTTGACCACTTAAAAGTTATAATGGGTATTTTATGGGTATTTTAAAGGTTATTTTATAGTAAAGTATAAATTAGAAGTTATAAAGGGTATCATGTTGCATATAATTTTGTGATTATTCCAAGTGTCATGAAGAGTTGCTTATCTGCTGTTTCTATTTTCTTTTATATGAAAGCATTGAGAGTCATTTTTTCCTCTGTCTAGCTTGCTGACGTAATAGAATGAAAAATTGTTTTGTTTGGAAGCATAGAAGTTATATGGAGTCTTGTAATATCTAATAAATCGTAGACATTACATCTTGCTTGTGAATTGTTAATCAAAATTCTTGATGTCGAAACGTTAAATATATTTTGGTAATCAGACCGACGATGAAAAACAATGTTAACGAGACAACTATAAATTTTCCCGATTTTCTTATTTATTTATTATTATTATTATTGTATTCCATTAATATCTTTATAGCTATTTAAAAAAAGCGAAGCGAATAAAAATTGTTCGTAATTAAAAAAAAAAATTCTCCATCACTGTAAGGTTCGTTCTTAATAATAAGTAACATTCTAAATATTTCGACTGTAAAATATTTTGAAAATAAATTTTCAGCTTTTTTTCAAATTCGAATATTTGCAACTATCTGTTCTATTTGCTAAACAAAAATAAATAGTATGTTGAGAAAAGAATTATTTTAAAAAACAGAAAAATAAAAAAATAGACACACATTTTCCATCAGATGGAGACTAATATTTATTTTTATATCAAATAAATATTATAAACTAATATTAATGTTAACATTATTACTAATACTGGTAATATTAATGTAATATCTAATATTAATATTCGATGATTGCGTCATTGGAAAATTGCTTATATTATGCAATTTATAAAAATTGCATATATTAATGCAATTAATTTATAAATATTGCGTACATTAAAAATTGCATATATTTTCAGCTTATTCAAGTTCAAATATTTGCAACTATCTATTCTATAAGTCGTCATTTTTGCTAAACAAAAATAAACATTGTGTTGAGAAAAGAATTATTTTAAAAAACAATTAGAAAAAAATAGTCACACATTTTCCATCATATCCGACTAATATTTATTTTCATATGAAATTAAAATCAATTAATGAATGGTATCAAATTGTAAAATATTTCTTTTTGTTTGCTTATATTGTGTATGTTATTCATTTAAATTTGTTCTTAATCCTTCTCTATCTAATTAGTTGCATTAACATATTAGTGCAACTAATTTATTAAAATTGCATATATTATAAATATGTGGACATCTTTTATATCAAAAATCTCTATCGAAAAGAGATTTGCTAATGTTGCTACGCAAATGTTTACACTATTGATAGGCAGGTCACTATACGAATGAATTACCTAAATATTTATTTAGAACTAGATGTAGCAGTAAAGCTAATAGACATTTTATTCTCTGTAGTATAAGGCAATACATAAAATTATTTAATCATCAATTATTTAAAAATTTATTTTCAAATTATAATGTATCATTTCTGTAAATGAAAATGAATAGTTCATAGCAAGAAAAATACTGTTAAAAAAAAAAAAAAAAAAGTGGAAAAAGAACTCGGGGAAAAAAAAAAATTTCTATCATGCACGCGCGAAACAACAACTCATGCATTCGCTTCAAAAATCTGCACAAAGGGAAAATACTGGGAAAATGAAAGTTGATATTCATATGGTTGAGTTCATTGAAGTCTTGTCATCCTTGTTATGTTATCAAGAAGATATGTTTTTTACCTTAGTATCTAGCTAGTGATTGGTAGGATAATAGAAAGAGATCAGCGAATGATAAGAATTGTTTTAAATTATTTTTGGCGAGTCAATGCAGATGGCATCGTATAACTAAGTTCTAACAATAGGAATAAATGAAGAAATGTTTGATTCAGAACTAGTTGTAGTAATAGATTTTGTAATTGATTATAGAACTAGTAAACACACTTCTGTTGACAATATTAAGCAAAATATTTAAGCCATCAAATATTTTGAAATTCACTTTTAAATAGCATAACTTCAAAACCTAATAGCAATTAACAAACACTTTTAAATTAGTGAGCAGAATATTTTTAATATTTTTATTTTTTGCTGATTTTTGTAAAACAAAACCATTCATTGTAAAAAGAATATTGTTTCGAAAATATAAGTATGGTTTTAGATTTAGCAAAATAAAACATTTGGTACGTTTTTGTAAAAAATATTCAATTATTTGATATAATGATTATTGGAATTACTTGCAATGACTATTTGATTGATTTGGCGGAGTTTTTAGGGGAAAAACCATACTTATTATTTTTATACACATGTGTATAGAAATAATAATGGTTACACTGCTTGATCCAATTTAATATAATACGAAATTATATTATATAAAAAATTGAAAAGCTGCAGTGTAGAGAATAATTAACTGTTTCCTTAATAATATAAAGAACAGTTGGTTCATTTGTTAGAGATGTGTATGTTTTTCAAACAATGAATAGTTTTTGTACCACCTTTGTGTAGAGCTCTTAAACTGTTGATTGTCTTTGCCTGCAACTGTAATTTACTGTTAAATTATGTCAACTCTTAAAACTCATTAATTTTTGCTGAAAAATTATTTGGACGTCATTTTTTCGGTAGACATAACACATATTTTTAGTGATTTAAAGGATTTCAGTATGCCCTTCTTATTTTTGTCAGCATTGAAAAAATTAAGACCACTAGTTAAAGTGAAAAAACATAATTTGATCTGTATTTCTATTTCTTTTCGCTTGTAAAATATTTTTTTTATTTGTTTATGTTCTGTATAGTATGCTATTCATTTAAATTTGCTTTTAATCCTTCTCTATCTAATTACTGTTTAAAATAATTACGCTGTTATTTACTACTTGATATAGTCAAATACGTTGTACAAAAGTATTGTACATAAAAAAAAAAAAAAAAGGGAATGTTTTATTTATAAAATATGTTTAAGAAAATATTTTTAAATATTATTTTTTGTAAAACTATTTTATATTTATAAAACTATTATATTAGAAGGAACACAATTTAAAAATGCTAGAAATTCCAGATAAATATAATAATCAGATAATAAATGAAGATTATGATAGTAAAATTTACTTTTGATTGGATTTAAAATTTATTCGTTTTGAAATTTATTATTAATTAGCTTTGAAATTATTTCCTCTTATTGAATCTTGCTGATGATAAGCAAGAAAATATATCAATTAATCAGGAAGATGATCTTCTAAAATTAATTTCTTCGAAAATGTTCTCTTATGTTTTCTTCCAGTTCATTGTTAAGTCTCCTCCTTCCATGTATTAGTGCTGCCATCTATGAGACATAAAATTTACAATTTTAGAAAGCCAATTAAAAATCATTTAACATCGCTTTAATAGTTCATTGTACATAATTGAAAGATAGTAAAATACACTAAATTGATGTAAACAATTATAATTATTTATAGTTCTAATTATTATGTAAAATTGCACAGTTAAAAATAATATCAAATTGATTACAGCCTTTAGCATTTTAAACATTTTCTAACTAATTTTAATATACGCAGTTTGGTTTTTAGTCTATTTAACTATGTTTTGTTTAAAAGGGTTAATAAATTATGTTTATGGTGTTAAATTATGGTTAATTTTTTAAATTAGAAATCATGTAACAATGAACTGTAATGTAATTTGATGTACTGTATTTGTCAGATTATTTTCTGCCATATTGGAAATCCTCAAAAAAGATTCATGATTTGATGTTTTGAATAATATGTGGTATGAATTAAATCAATTGCGAATGCTAATTCAATTTTTTTAACTTGCTTCTCCAACGATTTTAATAGCTCTAAAATTATTGGAACAAGATAGACATCCATTTTTGACTATGCATTGAAATTACTATGAATGAAATCTATTTGATTCACAAAATTACACTTTATATTTAAACAGAATTTTAAATAACTTTATACACCTAATTTACATAGGAAGATTTAAATTACTTTTCAGATAAAAAAGACGCCGTGGATGCTTGGTATATAATTATAGATAATAATCATGGATTATGGCAATTAAATGCATTATAGATCATAAATATTCCAGATTTACTTGTTTAAGTACACATATAAAATGAAAATTAGAGGGTTCATTTGAAGTTGAGATTAATCATATATGGAACGTAAACTATAGTTTTAGAGAATCATATTTGATGAGAATTGCACTTTAAATAGGCATAAGAGTTATTATAATTAAAGAAAAAAAAATTACCAAATATTTCCGCAGTGATTCTTGATATATATTATATTTCAGATTATTGATATATTAAACACTGATTAAGTATTGAGAATAATTTGGTAGTTATAATAGATATGATTTGATTACATCATTATCAACTTATGATAATGATGTAGGGTTAAATTAATAAAGAAAAAAATTAGTGATTTAAAGCGAAGTACTGCTGAATAGTTTGAAAGAAATAGTTAGTTTTACTACAGAAGAATTTATCATTTTTATATCTAATCATATGAAGTGGTAGCATAGAAATCATACATGTGTATTCAAGACTCAGTATCTTTCAGAATATAATCATATTTAAAAAATTACATCAAAACAGTTATACAAGAAAATGGCCCATTCACTATGATATTAAATTCCATATTATTAAGGATAATGAATTAAAACATTGTTCATATATTCTCCAAAATAATTTATAAAAATCTATAATGAAATGTAATGCTTTTTAATTAAACATTATTTGTATATATATTATAAAAATCAAGGGGCCCGATGGCCGGTGGCTGGATTCTCTGGCGCTCGGTACCATGGATGTGTAGTAGTTCGAATTCACACTAAACAGTAGACTCCAGTCTAATATGACTGTAGAGTGTAGGGCTGACAACCTAGCCGTAAAAAGAAAACATTTTCAGTCTCGAAATCTGCTAGTAGACAAACGGCCTTGGCCCACCATGGGAGCTTTTCGCCAATGATGATGATGATAAAAATCAAAATCTGTGTATATCAATATTATTATAACATGATTTATATAGACATTATATATATATAGTATCATTTATACGTCGAAAAACCATAAATTATATATTTATGATTATAACTGCCATGTTTGCATTTGCAATTGATTATAATTGAATAGAGAAACCAATACATAGCAGCTGATAAAGACAAAAACACAATAATTCATATGCAAATTCTATTATGCTACACGTCTTTTTTAAAATCATCCTAATCTTAACTATGGAAGAAGAACTATTTATATCTCCATTTTTATAGTTGAACCATAACATTCATCCGTTTCTGCTACTACCACTTCTCTTATCAATGCATCCCTCAAATGATCAGTTTTGTAGATGGTCATGGTGAAGCGTCTTAAAAGAAGAAGCAGAAGAAATTCATTGACCATTTCCGCGGATCGCTATCGCTGTCAGAGATTTATTGGGAGTCCATTGCTGGAGATCCTTATCTCTAATGATAGGTCTGGTACATGTAATTTCGCAACTCACTCGCAGCAAACGTGCATCCCAATCCTTAAGAATGAAAATATCATGGCTTTTTTTCTTTACCAAGAGAGAAACTTTAATAGCTTTTGGAGGAATTCAAAATTTGATAGACTATATATTTCTTTGCAGAAGCTGGACAAGTATTGCGCAACAGCAGTGATAAAAGTAAATCATTGTGAAAAAGGATTAGAGATAAGAGAGATAGGAATCGAAATTAAAAAATAAGAAATTGTTTGATTTGTTGAACTGGTTTTTAAAAACTTAGAAATGACATACAGTTAAACTGGTATTAACTGGTTCTGTACAGTTTAATTATCAATACTGGCATAAATCTGAATTTCTTTCGGATCACTATCGCTATTTATCTTTACATTTCTAGATGGATTTTGTAATTTAATATTTTATTCAATGTTTAACGTTAATCCTTTATAATTAAATTTATTCCAAATGAAAAAAGTTGTTTATAATAATATACTTCTTCAATATTCAGATTAAATGTATTAACAGTAATAATATTTTTACCTATGAGTTTTGTAACGTTTGATTACGTAGTATGTGTTTTACATAATAATAATAATAATATTAATAAATAAATAATAAAATAAAAATAATAATAAAAAATAATAATAAAATAAAAATAAATAATAACAAAATAAAAATAAATGTATAAAAAATTAACATATAATTCAAAATGAGTCAACTAATTAGAATTAACTAGATTCATGAAAAACTAGATTTCAGAACTAACTAGATTCATGAAAGACTAGAATTTAGAACTAACTAGATTCATGAAAGACTAGATTTTAGAACTATCTAGATTCATGAAAGACTAGATTTTAGAACTATCTAGATTCATGAAAGACTAGATTTTAGAACAAACTAGATTCATGAAAAATGTGGTCTTGGATGTATGAAATATTTTGTTTAATAAATTACTACCAATATAGAACGATAATAATAAATTTCTTAAACAAAAAGCTTAACTATTTTTCAGAATTAAAAAAAAAAATACCAATAAAAAGTTATACAGTTAATGAAATGGGGATTCTGAAATTTGATATTCAAATATTACTTTTAAACTGATAACAATAAAAAAAGCCCTATAAAAGCTTTAACTTATTAAATTAAAGCGAAACAAGGTTCTAAATTTTGATAATGTTAATAAAGATGAATTTTTCATGTAAAATTTGAAATATATTAAAAATATATTAAAAGAAAATATTTTTGAACAAAAGCTATTTAAAAGTAAAAATTAAGCTATTTAAAAGAAAATACTTTTGGACGAAAACTATTCACAGTAAAAGTAAAAATTTAGCTATTTAAAAGAAAATACTTTTGAACTAAAACTATTTATAGTAAAAGTAAAAATTAAGCTATATGAAAAACGTTTTTGAAAAATTATACAAAATGCTTTTTAAGTCCTATTTGAAAAAAATTTTAAGTAACAATTTTTTTTTTCCTTATAAGGAAGTCAATCTATGTGGCAATGACATATTTGAACCTCATTGTCGTAAAAGAATTTTTAATAACTAAAGATGAATGATGTTCGTGTTACAAATGAAAGATTTCTCTGTAATTAAATTCCAATGTCCCAAGAATTAAATATTAATATTTTCGAATGAGAATCTTAAGACCTTCTCTCGCGTGTGTGGTTTCCATAGAAACGCGATGCTGTTTAGCTGATGTCCAAGTTCATAACCTCTCTTTTCGGTGTAAATTGTTGGTAATTCATCCACGTCAGAGATCTTCCAACAATTTAGCCAAGTGTTGCGAGAATAGGGTTATTATCTAAGTACCAAATGTTATGTTTTCAGAGAAGGAGAAATATAATAAGAATAAGTAAATAAAAAAAAACTAAAAAAAAATCACACGCATAAAAACAACAGTACAAAACAGCAAAAACCTCTTTCTTCTCTGTCATGGAGTACCACATTTTGGTGGAGCTCCAATAAATGAATCATAATTATACTTAAGTAAAAAGAAGTAACGCGGCATTTTTAACAAATAGCAGCGGTAATTCAAAATGTCTCTGATGTAAAAAAAAAAAAAAAAAAAGAAAGGGGGGGGAAATCGAAGGAAGGGAAAAAGCGAGGGAAAAAAAAAAATTACGGACGGACAGTTCTTGTGTATCATTTCAAACTAATCCATCCCTCTTTTTGCAATGCACAAAAATTTTTTCGGAACTGTGTTTCACCTAAACTCCAAATGGGCGTGTCTTTAATAATCTCTCTAATAACAGGTTAACTTTAGAAGCAAAAAAAAAAAAAAAAAAAAAAAAAAAAAAAAAAAAAAAAAACCAGGGGGATAAACAAAAATTTAGGGGGATGAAAGATAATGCCGTGTGGTTTTCCGAGCGCCTCGTAAGGGATGGAGGGGAAGAAGAACTCAGAAGAATCGTTTGCGGAAAACCTGTTTTTGGGGCAGGAGGGGGATGACACCGAAACAGTGGTGATTGTTTCTACACAGCTTTCAGCATGCATGTGGTGTTGTGTGCCTCTGAATTTCGTAGCCTTAATTTATGCGAGAGGCTTTGCTATAAACACAAGATCGTCCAGAGAGGGGGAAGGGGTGTAGTGAAAGGGAAAAAGGGAGGGGGAGTAATAATACAAACGACCGCACCTGCCGTCTGTGAGAATCGTCCTTATAAGTAGCAGCAAATGCCAAACGATATAATCGGTTTTCGCAACAACACACTTGGTTCATGTCCGACAGAAGGGAAAAAAAAATTAAAATAAACATTCGGGCAGCATTGTGATTTAAATAAAATAATAAATTAGAATAAAAAAGTTGGCAGCAGCTGTTAATTTTTTTCGTTCCATGTTTCGTAATCTTCGAGCGGGATAACGATAATGCCGATGTATGTTAATGCTGTGCATGCTGGTAGAAAACGAGAAATGTTAGTTGATTAATTAATTTTTTTTTTTTTTAAACTTTAAAATAATTTATTATTAGTTGATAAATTTTGGTAGAAAAGGATTAAGAGTAGATATTAATCAATTATTATGTATATTTTTTCTAAACTAAATTTTGACACCTTTGAATGTTTATTGAAATCCTTAGAAATGATTTTTGAAAGTGTTTTAATTTTACTTTAAAAAAAAAAAAATTCTTATTAATGAAAAAAAAAAAGTTTACAAAATGGGAATAAATATATACATTAATATCTTTTATTTTTTTCAAAAAGTTTCGAAAAAATAGTATCGTTTGTCATAAGTACACAGTTAAGCTTAATTATTAAAAAATAGATTTTTCAAAAATTCTCACTTATGAAATAAAAATGAAAGTAATAAATATAAGTATATACATGAATATTTTTTATTTTTACTTAGAATTTCGTATAGCATGATAAAAAATCGTTTTTCCTAAGTACACATTTAAGTTTGATTATTAATTAAAAAACTTTAAATTATGTAAAAATAGTGAAACACGATGAATAAATATATGAAAAAATTAAAAAATATATTTTATAATTGATTGTTCAAAATTTTAAGTAACAAATACAAAAGAAGAATTCAAATTTATTGAGATTCGGTACTTTCAAACATTCAAAATAATGAAACACTTTCCTTTGAAAACTAATATATATAACAACAATTTTTTATGATTATTATTTTGAATAGGAAAGTTAGAGATATTAGCCATAAGTAATTAAATTTGAACATTTTTTTTTTTTATTTCGTTTGATATTTTTTAACGTTACTCAAAATGAAGTATTTAAAAAAATATAAAAATTTTACTACAATTTAATGGCAAACGTATAGAAAGAATTAATCAGCATTTTCAAATGTAAAAAGTTATTGATTTGATGTATGTAATATGATATACTTTCGCATTTTTCTAATATTTGTGTTTATATATTATAATGCTATTGATAATTTCATAAGTATTATCCAATCGGTAGATAACAATTTTGAGTAAAAGAATAAAAAATAAAGATAATATATTGATAGGATCGTTAAAGTCATTATAAAAAAAAAGTTATTTTTCTCAAATAATTGTAGCCTTGAAACATTGTTTTCATTCGATTGAAAAATTCCTGTTATCCTATATCCTATTATGTATACTGTTTAAGAAATATTTTTTAAAGAGAGTTTCTAAAAAAAAAAAAAAGTTTCAGTCCCAAGAAGATGTACAAAAAAATAATAAAAATGAAATATTCTCGAAAAAAGTGTATCATATTTTTCCTTCTCTTTCAAGTCGTTGATTTCAAATTTGCTAAAAATAGATTTCGAAGCATACATTTTGGTCATTTGTTAACATTATATTTAATATTTACAATTGACTATCAGTACATAGATTTTCCTGCAAATTTCCTGCTGTGAATCTTCAACGAAACTTTGCAAGGGGAAAAAAAAAAAAAGTCACAACTTCTTAACAAAAGTGAAAAGAGTATGATTCTTCCACGGAACAATCATTCCGAACGAAACATCTTTTCCTCTAACTGCCGGATCAACCTCTATCGTTTGGCAGAGCGACTCCATCCCTCTGCTCCTCCCCTCTTTGATTCTTCACCATCCCCCTCGGCAAGGGAAGGGAGGGCGGGAAAGGGGGGAACACAGGAAGAGAAGGTATTGGATGATTCGTTGGAGAAGGTAAGTTCAGTGTAGCTTGACGCGTTTTCATCCCAAAACTCTATTCAAGCCCTCGGCCCCGCAGGCAGAAGCATCCTCGGGTTTTCTCGTCGCACTACAACCTTTTGTTTTGTTTACCCTCACCCGTGGAACGGTTTTTTCCCCTTCGGTTGGGCGTGTGCGCTGCGAACCCTCCAGGTGTCAGAGTGGGCCAGCCACCAGGCCCTTGAAAGTGGACACTGGGCTGAGGAGATCTTTGCGAGAGATAATCGTTTGGCGGAAAGAAAAGAATGAATGGTGTTTGAATTCCGTGGGACCTGGGATTTAATCAGATTGTGCTTGGTGAAAGGGTATGTGCCTGCATTGATTCGAATTTCGATTGTCCAATAGTTCATCTATATTTTTATTTGGACATTTATTGAAAAATGATAATTATATTTTGCTGTCCTTTAAAAGTGATTCATCTGTGATTAAAGAATTTTATAAGAAAGAAATAACTTGAAACCAGGACTGTACAGGATATTTACTTTATCCATTGCCATCCTTGTACCATCCTTCTAATTGGACTATCAAATTGCAAATTTGAACTGCTCTGAAAGAATTAACTATATAAATCAACAAGAAGAAAGTTGACTGCCCTTTGAAGAAATTTTTGCCAAAAAAAATTAAAAATTTTTTTTTAACATTCCACTTTAGAAATGCAATTGCCAGATATCTGAGAGAAGATATTTCAACAAGAATAAAAACCAAAGCTATATTTCAATAGAACCCATTCTTCTTTAAAAAGGAAGGAAAAAAAAGATCTAAATACCTATTGACTTCTGAACTCATTAAGTGGCAAGCCCTCACACCATCCATTACAAAAAGCTCATCAATAAAGAAGGAATCCGCCAACCCCTTTTCGAACTTTTTCTCAACGGAAGAGAAGGAGTTCCTGTTGCGTCAACTTGTTGCAGATCTCGTTTTCGGCGGTTCATCCCCTTCGACCGTCCTCTCGACCGGCAGACGATTCCCGGCGACCCTCCATGTCGGGTTAGCTTGGGACGCAGATCCGAGCACGTTGGCCGAGGTGCACCCTCGAGCGATTCGGGGGAGGAACCCCCCGGGACACCTGGGACATGTTGATGGCCCAGTTGCAGCACCCCTCGGACATTGCAAGGAAAGGCATCGAGGGGGGGGAGGGCATGACACCTTTTCACCCACACAGGCCATCGCGGCCAAAACAGGCATCAGCCGGTCACAGTTTTCACTGCCCTACGACGCAGAGGTATGTTACTCATCTCTTCTTACTCAATGCGTTTTAATCTAATGAATGAATGAATGAAAGCTCTTATGAATGAATACTCTAATGAATAAAGAACTGTAATGAATGAATCCGTTGATAATGATGGTTTACTCACTTGCACAACGAAAAGAGATTTTTAATGTAAAGTTTAGTTTTTAAATTGATTGAAAAATCTAATTTAAGGTCTCTCCTCCCCCTAAAAAAATAGTCTCGCACAAAATCTTTATTAGTTTATCATGCTGTTGCGTTTGTTTACCATGCTATCTTTTAAACATATATTTATGATGCTGTATAGAAAAATACCATATTAGGTACATAAATAATATTCAATACTTATTTATTTTCCAGCCTTAAGTTTCTTCTAGCATTTGTTACAAATTTTACTTGTTCACAATCTGTTTTCAAGTGCTGATTTCTAAGAGAGATTATTTATTAAGACACAAATAATCATTAAATTGAAATGCTGACTCCCTGTTATCTTTTAAGCATGTATTTATGACTGTGATATTTCCTATCGATATTTATAGAAAAGTACCTTGATATAAATGTAAATAATGTTCAATTCTATATTTGCTTTCACCAGAAATTCTTTGCAGCCTTTGTCTGTTTACGTTTAAATGTTTTATATGTGTATAACAAACTATTACAAACAAAATTATTATTACAAACTTATTTACAAGCTGTTTCTGAATGCTAATTTTTAACAATCTTTATTAAGAAGCAAATATATTTTATACAATTAAAGGGCAGAACTTACTTCGTATGTGGAAAATAAACAACAACTGCTTATAAAATAATTTTTTCAAATGTGTTATTGCAAAAACACATTATTTATTTTATTTATTTATTTTAAAAAAACTATCTAGATGAAATAAAAATTTTAAAAATAAATCAGGCCTCTGTGCAGCTAATATCGATACTGATTTGTAAATTTCGCAAATCTTCTAAACAACTCATTTTTTAAGTACTACCAACATAATAATGATGTCCAAATCATATATAAAATTTGTATTGCGATTTTTTCATGCTGATTGCATATTATTTTTCACCTTTTAAACTTGTTGCTAATTAAACTGTTGAATGTCCATAAAAAGTGGTTTATTATTGATAACAGCCTTTTTCTACTTCGTTTGTTTCTTGAGTAAAACGTTTCAAGAATTATAAACAAGTTCAGTTGAATATGTAATTGCAAGCATTTAAATATTTTAACCAAACATCTTGATATTATTTAAATTCAATGGCTTGTTTACATTCCCTAGCAAAAATAAAAAGCTTTTATCTTTGAAATGTGCTGTGTAAAATAATAAAGATTAAGATTTCATGAGTCTTTTCAAATATAAGAAACATAATTCTTGTATAAAAAGAAAAGAAAAAAGCTAGTGTCAAAAGTGGTATTACAATGCATATCTTATCTTATGGTATCACATTGTATATCTTATTGTATACTCTTATCTGTGTCTTATTGTTATTATAATTAATAACAAAGCGGCAGTTTACTTTATCAAATTTCAATATTTTACTATCGTTAGTTCATTTATTAATATAATAGTTAAATAACTATTAATGAATATTTTTACTATTAATGAGTATTTTGAGTTAACTATTTTATTAATATAATAGCTAAAATAACTATTTAACAGTTA
This sequence comes from Caerostris extrusa, assembly GCA_021605095.1. Taxonomy (NCBI): domain Eukaryota; kingdom Metazoa; phylum Arthropoda; class Arachnida; order Araneae; family Araneidae; genus Caerostris; species Caerostris extrusa. The sequence goes on from BPLR01007723.1 coordinate 67,759, forward strand.
AATAACTAATTATATGAATAAATTTTTTAACTGAAAATTCATTTTAATATTCTGTTCACTTTTAATTTGAATTTACTATCTATGATCGCAATGATATTTATAATGAGTTTAAATAAATATACTTACAATTGTTCTATTTAAACATCTTAATAAATAATAGGTGCAAATACTCGTGCTTTCAAAGAGATATCTGGGATTGATTAAAAGTAATTATTCTTAATTTTAAATTAATTACTCGTGTTTGAGCAAGTATAATGAGTTTACGTTTACAATAGAATAATTTGAATTTTGAAAAGTAATTTTAGGTCATTTAAAGGCATTGTTCTTAGGAACTTGCTTTTATATTATCTCAGCCTTCATTTGTTGAAAAGGCCACTAATTAATGCCACAAGAATCTTTTTACATTGTTATATTAACAAGATAATTTTTAATGGTTCTAAACTAAATAAGATTAAATTAACAAAAACTAATTACTGATACAAAAACAACGTAAGTAATTAGGATTTTAAAGGCCATTTTATCTTTATTTTTATGCTATAACCCTACCAATTAATGTTTCTAGTAATATAGAAATATATAGCATTGTGATAAACAATTGAAATCATGTCAGTTTTATTCAAATACCAAAGTGAGTGGATATGATTTTATTTCGTCCAATTCTCAACCAGTTTCATTTCTAATTTGTAATTATAAATAAATGAGATACAATCCATATATTAGATGTTCTTGAATAAACATTATATCAATTAGAAATTATACCTTGTGAGCTGAATAATTAATACTAATATTAATAATTTTTTCTTTTGAATAGAATATTTTGTATAAGTATTTAGCCAGTCATATTTCAAGTGTTCTATCTTAGTTTTGTTACAATATGTCTTAGTTTTGTCAAAATTTGTCTTAGTTTTATCTTTAGTGGCATATATTCTATTAATAATTATTATATCAAAAATTAAAGCATGGAAAAACTTTTATTTGTTAAATTTAAAATCGTATAAATCGATTTTTTTCCTATTTTAATACCGTATAACATTATAGAAGAGAGGTTACTTTAAGAAAAAGGAATAACACGTATAATTACATAGAAATGTGCCAATCAACTCATTGAATTTATATCTAAAATCTTAATCTAATGAAGTTTTTATTTAATATTTTTATAAATGTAAAATTCATTGCATATTTGAAACTACATTATTACAATTTTTTATATAATTTTAATGTCAGATTTGTTTCTTCATGTCTAATGTACTTAATATAATTAATATTTTTTTATTTAAAATAAATTACAGTTAAAATTTATAAATGATAATCTCTGTTTTTGTACTATCTATAAATTTTTACTATCAAAACTGATAATGCATCATTTTTAAGGAAGAGCACTGAACCATTCAATTACAAATAAAAAATTAAATACTATAACTACTTTTAACTTAATTATTACTGAAAATTTAAAAAAAAATTATTATTATTGGTAGTAGTACGGAAAACAATTGAAAATTATATTTTATAAAATTTAACCTTGAATAACATAAGTGTATGCAAAATATTTCCTTAATAGATTTAGAATTAGAACATTATAGAAAGTTAAATATTAAGCTATGTTTCATTTGATGTAAATTTTGTTAAAACTTTAATAAATTAATTAGGTAATTAATTCATTGTTTAAAACTGCATTTTTAAATTATTTTATAACTTATATAATAATTTTAAATTTTTTGAAACCGTAACTGAGATATCATAAATATAATATATACATATATATATATATAGTGTTATAACAATAGTTTTAATTATAATAGTTAGTGTTATAACAATAGTTTGATCATTCATAAAGAGCATTAATAAATAGTCCCATTATTTTCATTTTTTTTGATCACAAAAAATATATTAACAAACATTTTTTTCATTTATTGCAATTTCTTAAATATTTTAAGCATTTAATTAACAATATATCCAGAACCTATTTTAATATTTTAAAATTACTTTAATTTTTAACTGGTGAGAAAATATATAACAAAATTTTTTTTTAATTTTTAACTGGCGAGACATCTACTAAATTAAAAAAAAAATGTGCTATTTAATTTCTCATGTTGTTTAAAATTCTGTAATAATATATTATTATTATTATTATTGTTTTGAAGTAATACTATGTAATAATACTACTATAATACTATGTAATATTTAAATATTCAAATTCCTACAGTGTAAAAAGTTACAATTTTAACAGTTAAATTTATGTAGAATGATTTTTTGTGTATGTAGACGAGTTTTATAATCATTTCCTACTCAAAAATATGAAACAAAATTTAAATAGGGAGGTTTGTTTTGTATGTAGGTTTTGTGCTCAAAAGTACCAAACCTACAAAATTTAAATAGAATGATTTTTATATGTAGATTTTTGTGGCTCATACTATTTTATTTGTTATATTAAGTATATCAAATATACAAAAAAAAATGTACAAATAAAAGGATTTGTCGTGTACAGGTTTCAAGTTCAAAAATACTACACTAGCAAAATTTAAATAGGATGAATTTTCGTATGTAGGCTTTATGCTCAAAAATATTAAGATCACAAAATTTAAACAGAAAGAATTTTAATAGATTAAAATTTAAATAGAATTTCTTTTTCGTATGTAGGCTTTATGTTCAATAATACAAAACCAACCAAACTTAAATAAGATTTTTTTTTTTTTTTTTTTGATATGTAGGTTTGAATCTCAAATATATCAAATCTACAAAATTTAAATAGAATTATTTGTCGCGCACAGGCTTCAAAATCAAAATTGGGATGAATTTAGACTCCTTTAAATAGGATGAATTTTCGTATGTAGGCTCTATGCTCCAAAATATCAGGAGCACAAAATATGAAGAGAAATATTTTTAATAGATTAAAATTTAAATATAATTATTTTTAAATTGGATTATTTTTTCTTATGTAGGCTTTATGCTAAAAAATACCAAATCTACAAAATTTATGTAGTATAATTTTTTCGTGTGTAGGCTTTATGCTCAAAAATATTAAACATACAAAATTTAAATAGGATGGTTTTTTTTTTTTTTTTTCGCTTTTAGGCTCTATAGTCGAAAATACCAAATCTACAAAATATAAATAAGATGTTTTTTTCCTTTTGTAGGCTCTATGACGAAAATTACTACACACATGAAATTTAAATATCATTATTTTTTTTTTATATGCAGGCTTTATCTACAAAATATATATACATAATATAGGAGGTTTTTTTTTTTCTTACATATTCTCTATGTTGAAAATTACTATACGCTCGAAATTTAAATAATAGGTTTTTTTCGTATGTAGGCTTTATGCTCAAAAATACCAAACCCAAAATATAAATAGGATGGAATATAAATGAAAATCACTAAACTTATGAAATTTAAATATAATTATTCTTTCATGTGTAGGCTTTATGCTCAAAAATACCAAACCTACAAAATATAAATAGGATGGATTTTTCTCATATAAGCTCTATGCTGAAAATCACTAAATTACGAAATTTAAATATAATTATTCTTTCAAACAAAATACCAAACCTACAAAAATATAAATAGGATGGAAATTGCTGAAATTTACTAAACTTACGAAATTTAAATTAATTATTCTTTCATGTGTAGGCTTTATGCACAAAAATACCAAACCTATAAAATTTAAATAGGATGTTTTTTCCGTATGTAGACAAGTTTTCTAAATGTTTCATACTCAATATTTCAGGTTTCAATCAAAATTTTCAAAATTTAAATTTGTTTTCATTTAATTTTGTTTTTTTAACATCTTTTAATACTTTTATAAATTCTGTATTGATATTAGATGTCATTTAATATTGAAACAACATCTTCAGATTTTCACCAGTCACATTTTTTTTTTTTTTATCACATTTAACTCTGTGTCTATTTGTTGTTATTATTTTTCACAAAAAGTAATTTGATTAATGAAAAACGAAAAGTTTAAAAAAGACTGAAAGTAAAAACTTGAAAAAAAAAAAAAAAATACATCAAAATTTAGAAATTTTTTTTTCTTTTTTCGAAATAATATTTCTAAATTTCCATTCATTTTACGCCGATACCAAGTTGCTAGTAGACAGATTCGCTTTTACTTCCATTTTGCAAACGTTTATTTTTCGTAAAATACGTTTTTCGCCAGAGAGTTTACGATGTTCAATAAAAACGGAAGCATTTTTTTTTTTTCAAGGTAAAGAACGCATTTAAAGGATTAAGTTCGCTTGATTTAACTCGCGTGTGTTCCGAGATATGCGACAAAAGGTAAATGATAAGTGGAAAATTTGTTTGAGTTTTTTTGAACGCAGTGTTTATGTCACGTAGTTGCTTTTTTCCAAACTTTTCCTGTTTGTTATTATTGTTATTTTCTTATTTATTTTTTATTTTTGTGAATGCATATTTGGAATTCTTTTGCTCTATCGGCCCCGATTGAAATATCCGAAGAATTCTAATCTTTATTTATGGCACATTATCTTTTTTTGTAATCTCATTATCTTCAAATGGAGCATAGCATAGTGTGGGTGTTTTATACATGCTAACTTGCATCATCCTAAAAAGCTAAAAAAAAAAAAAAAAAGTTTGTGTATTTAAATCCTTTTTTAATGGAAATATTACCTTTCGTATGTTTATATTACCCAATTCTTTCTTGTTTTGAAATTTATGAATCGGTTTAGAAGGATTATATATCGATATAGATTATTTATCGATCTATTTATATAGATTATATATCATTATCGATATTTATATCGATTAGAATACTAACTCATATATAGGTTTGTTTTACAAATACGCGCACAATGAATTAGAAGACTAAAAAGACATGTATGCTTAGAGAATTGAAAATATTCAATTTTCTACCATTAAATTTTAAACTATGCACTAATTTCTCAAAATTTGGCTTTTATATTACTTTTATTTTAAGCTTTAGTCCGATTAATAAAAAACATTTTATAACCTACAGAAAGCTCTTGTTTTTTTTTTTTTTTATATTGAGAATCAGAATAAAATTTGGAAAAAGATGGTTTAAGATTACTAGATAATCAGTTTATGTACATATAAATTAAGTTTTCATATTGAGAATCAGTGTAATAAAAAAGGCACGTGTGGTAATTTATATTTTTAGAACAAGTATTTAAGATTATTGGATAATTACTCTCTTATACATATAAATCAAGTTATTTAGTTAATCGTTATAAAAAAAAAAAAAAAAAAACGGCATATATGGATATTTAAATGTTTTGTTTTGTATTTTTTAATATTTTTAAATATTTGTAATAATTTAATTTAATAATTTAATTTTTTAATAATTTAATATATATATATATATATATATATATATATAATGTAGATTTTTGAACGAGCCTCAAAGATTACTAGATAATTACTCACTTGTGCATTTAAATTAAGTTATTTTTTTATTGTGAATCGTTATAAAAATAAAAAATGGCTTACGACATAATTTATATTTTTAATATTTTTTTTTTATGTTTTTTAATATTTTTTTATTTTTAATAATTTAGAATTTATATGTGTATATAATTTACATTTTTGAACGAGTGTCTAAGATTACTAGATAATTACTCACTTCTGTATACATAATAAGTTAAGTTTTTTTTATTGTGTATCAGTATAAAAATAAAAAAAAAGGCATGTGGGGTCATTTATATTTTTGAACAAGTGCCTAAGATTACGGATAATTATTTTCCTGTAATAAGTTATGTTTTTATATTGTGAATCAGTATATAAAAAAAAGATGTGTGGGCAATTTATATTTTAGATTGTGGCCATAAGATTACTGGATACTTAATATCACTTACATAATTACCTCATCAACGCTTCTAGAGCAGTATCATGGACATAAATATTAAATTTTATTTATTTAGCCTTCAAATTTCTGGCCTGAGAGACTTAAAAATATTCACTGGATTTCCTAATTAGGACAGCCTGGTATGAAAATTAACAGACCTAACCAAATTAAAAAACGTACCTGTTTATGATAAATACGGACACGATAAATCCAACAGCAGTCATGCTTTTTTTTTTAGCCCGAGGTACCAAACCTATAGATGGTTGAACCCTGAAGATTCGCAAATCGTTTCCTTCATGCACCCTGAGTAACGCTAAATTCACTGTATATCTGCCGTTTTTTTTAAAGTGAATGATGTGAGATAATAGAAATCGAAAGCAGTTATCATAAATAATCTAAATCTATCTATCTATTTATCTGTCTATCTATATATATGTTTATATATAATCAGAGAACATTTTACAATTAGTAGTGATGTATGTAAAGTAGTTTGTTATAGTAAATAATTTTTTTTATCATTGAAAATTAAATTGTGCAGCCAATAAAACTAAAAATAGCCAAAAAGTTCCAAAAATTTAAATATTATATATATATATATATATAAATGTATATATAATATTTAAATTTATAATATTTAAATATTATATATATATATATATATATATATATATATATAATATTTAAATTTATAATATTTAAATATTATATATATATATATATATTCTCAGTATTTTAAATTTGAATGCATTTTCTGTCGATAAAAAGATTAAAAATGCTCGATTTTTTGGATGTAATGAAAATGTCTTGTTATATTCTAAATATATTTTAAGTAAAATACAAACAAATAATTAAAATAAAATTATTTATAAATTACAAGCTAATTATTTAAGGAATATAAAAATAAGCTCTCAATAACAATTTATTCTGCAAAATTTCAATGCAACATAATTTTTTTTCTTAACTTCATTACTGTTGTTGATACGAATAGAACCGGTTTAAATATATATGAAAGGAAATTTTATTATTCTGAAGTAGGTATATTACTGATAACTTCTAAAAACATATTAAAGTATACATAAATATAAATATTTATACTACTCAAAATAAGCTACAAAATTTTACCTCCCTAATCGTATTGTAAACGTATTATTTTAACAGTTTTTCCAAACAATTTACTGAGAATAATAGCTGCTGTTCAAAGCTGTAAAACATTAGTTTATTATAAAACTGACAAAACAAGTTAATTTTGAAAATAATATAATTACGAAAGTATTTCTCGTTCCCTGTAAGTTTTGTAATAACTGCAATTTGCAAATTTAATATCTATAAAGAATACGTTAAATAAACAAAGCTTTTTCAATCTCCCATTAACATTTGATAATGCTTAATGATTGTTATTAAATGATCTATTTGTTTTAGTGTATTATTCTCATGTACATTACAAGATTGCATTAGTTTTATATCGAAAACCATTCATTAACTTAGACATTGGTATTAAATTTTCATTATTGCATTATTAGTATGTAAAAAAATTAAAATAATACAATCCATTTATTGTATTAAAATTTTTTGATAGCGTTTTTAGAAAAATAAAAATACAATATCGATTTAATAAGGAACATTAACATTCGTTTTTTAAGTAATTTCTGAAATGTTAAGTGTTTTCTACACTTTCGACAAAATAAAATAATATAGATTTTAAAATTAATTGAATTTTTTGTTAATATTTACATAGATTACTTTCAAAAGAAGAACTGCATAATTTTAACAGTATAATCATTTTAATTTTTTATGTCCATTTAGAAATGAGAATCATTAAAAAAATTAAAACACATCAATCCATTCATGAAAAAGGTTAGTTTACATCGAATATTAAAATCTCACGTGGTGAAATGCCAGCTTATCGGTAGGTTGAGTGTACAGGAGATCTGACTTTCAATTAGCTGGCGTTTTACAACGCGATATTGTAGTATATGGTGGAAATCCTCTTTAACTAGCAGAAGGCACGACGAAGGCCTGAATAGCTCACTTATTTCATAACATACTGTTTGATTAAATTGTTTTACAGACTGATGATACATATATATTAAATAATTCAAATGCTTTCTATATATTGAATAATTCAATTTTTTACAGCAAGAAAAGTATTTTCTTTGTGGCTATAAGCTGAAAAGGAGAGCATGAATCTTGAATAGAATTTTGCAGTTTAAATCACATACATTTAAATATCTATAGCAGTTGTTTAACCTTTGGGGCGGCCTGATGGCCAATTAGCTAGCGCTTTGGCCTTTGGTACCACAGGCTTCAGGTCCGAATCCTGGCGGTGGCATGGGTGTTTGTTGGTGGTTTGGAATCCACTTTAACTGTAGGTCCCGGTCTAATGCCTAATGTCACAAAATGAAGCATAGCAATAAACCAATTGTTTAATCTTTGGTGTATTTATTTAAAATAAATTTAAATCTCAAAATTTTCAATTTCAATTTCAATTAATTTTATCTTTGATAGTTTTCTCAATTGTATGGAAACCTGACTCATGACAATAAGAGTGCAAGGGGTTTTGTTTCGAATCCACCGTCAGTGTCCGTTGTAATCACTGATTTCAGAAATGGGGAGATTCGGTAGTGATTGTGTTAAAATATAAATGCCTCGCATTGGAATTAAAGCTGTCTGGTGGGAGTTTTCTGGGTTTTCTTCCAAACGACATGCAAAGGCTTGACACTTACTTCTGGAAGTAACCTCGAGAGGCAATGTCTTCCTTCATTATCTATCAGTGAGCCCTTCTTGATATATATAAGGGTAACACTTATATAAATGTTACTAAATAATTGAACAGTTATTTATTGCTGACAATAAGTTAAAATGCCATTCTATAGCAGTGGTCATGGTCAATGTATAAAAAATTAGAAGAAGAAATTTAACATTTCCTATTTTTTTATACGTTCTTATCAACTATATATCAATTTGCAAAGATATTTACTTAAAGGTCCATTAAGATGAAGTAATTTTTACTTACTTTTACATGTGTCTGCTTTCAAGATACATTCTGTTTCAAAGTTACTTTTACAGATACTTTCTGTTATATTTTACTGTAATGTAGAGCATTTCAGAGCGCGGTTCAGTATAAAATCAGAAATTTCTTTAACATATCGAGGCATTTATTCAATTATTTAATTAATTTTTTTATTTTTTTGATTACCAAAAATACATAAAATTCATGTTTTCTTTTACAAATACATTAGTATATGCTCCTTATTTTTTATTTCCCGTTAACTAAATTACTAATATTTTTTGAACTGCTTTATAAATTAAATAAAATCTATAAAAAAAAAAAAAAAAAAAAGGAAAACCGTCCAGAGATAGCTATATGATTAACTTTTTGCTTAAAGTTACAGTACATATCTATTTATTATTTGCTTTCTATCCTAAAAACTGAAGTCAAATTAGTATGTTTCATTCAATTTTCTGGTGTTTCCTTTAACTTTCCGAGCGTGTTTGATTCCATTTTTCGATGTATGTTTCGAATATATTTCATTCAACTTTTCCGAATATGTTGTTGTTCTAATGTAGCTAGCAATACCGATACAGTTAATCTTTATGCCACATGAAAGGGCTGCACCTCTGTTACTCATTTAACAATGCCCACGGGGCACGTGTAGCTTGAAGATAGGCTACGGACGCGGAGTAACAATGCTCCCACAACGCTCTACGATTCTGTTAGACCGAGACCTACGGTTTAAAGCTGATTCATAACTACTGCAAACATTCATGGCACTGCCGGGACTCGAAGCCAATATCTGCGCTACCGAACGCCAGAACGCTAGTCATTTGGCCATCAGGTCTTTTCAAATATATTTCATTCAATTTTCCAAATTTGTTTCATTCCATGTTTCGAATATGTATAATTCAATTTTAGTTTTATTCACCTATCCGAATATGCTTCATTCAATTTTCTGAGTATGTTTCGAGCATGTTTCAATCGATTTTCCGAATATATTTCATTCCAAGACACTTTTATTTTCACATTTAGATGAAGATAATTAAAAGCGATGCACATCTCTGCCCTAAAGCATTTTTTCATTCCATCACAATTGATTTGTCATTTGGAGACATTTTTCTTTCTTTTTGTCCCTCTCATATTGAAAATACCTCTTCAAAAAAAAAAAAAAAAAAAAAATCAGCTGTTTTTCTTCACATTCCAGCAATATTAAAGTTACTGCTAAATAAAATTAATAGTTGTCACACACTTTTAAATGAATTACTCATAACAACCAGGCACAATGCCTTAATTGATACCCGTCAAGTGACGACTTTCAAGTCCTCTGGCTGGCAACCCCGTTGTTCACTCTATTTTATTCTTACTGTGTTACTTGCAAATGCGTTTTTCATTTACGAGACTCAGTTGATTCAGTTGAGGGCTCTTTTTGCTCGAGTATCCATTGCGGCTGCAAGCATGCGCGAAATGCCTGGCATCTTTGGAGCTGTTTGCCAGTCACTCCTTTGACCTACCAAACATGTTATATAGTTAGTGGTCATAAATTTGAGAATTTTTGTAAACATTGGATAAAAGAAGCACTTTGCAATGATGTTGTCGATAAACAACGTTTTTCTTTTCATAACTCAATTTTTGTGTTCGTATCTCATCACGTCCCTTATGAACCTATATTCCTCTACAAAAAACGTATGTTTTAGTAAGCTGCACCACCTCTGAAAGTATGTCCAATGAATGTTGAATCACCCTGTATATAAGATTGAAATAAGATTACTGAACTTCGACGATTTTCGACGATAGGAGATTAAAATCAATTTCTAAACTGTATTTTGCTTTTTGAGGTGCAATTTTTACCCGACTAACGCATCCTTTATTGGTGGTAAAAGGAAAAAAAATTTTTTTTTTCTCACATCAATCACAGCAGATAACACCGAATTGAAATTCCTCATAGATTTTGTGAAGAAAAGCAAGACGTAGATTTTACGGAAATGCTCAAACACCAAAAACCAAAAAAAGAAGATAACGATAAAAAAGAAAGAAAAGAAAAAAGAAAAATCGCATCCGGCCTCATAAAATCTGCTGTAACGGACTCTTCATATATTAATGGCAGATATGCATGCCACTGGCTTCAAAATGAACGTGCGTGAACCACCAATTTGATCCTTGTTTGTTTGAAGCCCCGGGCCATCAGAGCTTCCTCTTCTTTTTTTCTTTTTTTCTTCTTTAGGTTTCGATGAAGCCCGTGCTTCTTTGTCCAGATGCAATCTCGATTTCCCTCCTCTGTTCTTGTAGTCTCGTCCACGTGTTTCTTATCGATGCTGAGGTCTGGACGTTCGATTATCGATTCGAGGTGGGTGGAAGGCTGTTTGTTTGGAGGTCCGATACAATCGAACTAATGAATTTGTAGATTGTTATCGGAAAGGTGATATTCGGGCCATTCTATGTGTTGTGTTTGTTCTTTTGAATTGCCTAAAATCAGATGGTTAAGTGTTTTGGTTTTAGTGAGAGTAGGGTTAGGTTTTGAAATGCGATTTTTTTTTCTTCAAAATTTTCATTTTAAAATTGAATTTTTTTTTTTTAAATAAAGACACTTAAGTGTGTTAATGTTCTTGCAAGATTTTATATCGGAACATCAAATCACTAAGCCTAACGACCATTTTATTATAAACTTCAATAGGTTCAAACTGATTGGTATTAATTAAAATGGCGGTGGATTTTAAATTCATTGGGGAAATAAAATCGAAAACTTCAACTAAATATTGCGACTGTTACTGCGAGAGACACTATTATCGCCGAATCTACCGTTTTCAAAACAGGGTTTGTCGCGCATATCATCAGCGTGATTCGAACACTCGTTCTTCTGAACGTACTGAATTAGTCCCTTTTAACCAACGAAAGTCTGTGGGATGTACTTAAATCTTACCATATATACAAGTGCTCTTTTAGAAGTTACCCTCGGAAGTGAGGAGGCAAATACTTTTGAAGGAGTCGGGAATCAGAATTTAGGAGTCGTTATAAAAGATCCGACTATCGACTTTTTTTATAAAATTAATTTTTATTTTTTCAAAATTCTGAAAATTAACGTTAAAATTAAATGTAAAGCAGGCAATTCAATTGATATCCATCAGTAACACAACCACTAACAAAGGCAGTAACTGCTTTTAACAACATGCCAAAGAAGGTGTTGTGAGACTCTTCTCAGCATTGAGGCTTATAAAAAGTTATCTTAAATCAACCATGAAAGAAGGTCTAACAGAAGCTATTTTATTTTTAAGAACAAATAAGATTTATTATATTGCAAACATAACAACTTTGTGCTTAGAATGCGCAATTTTATTTTACTTGTCTTCTGCTCTTCTATGATACTTTGTTACCTGTCATTTAATACCGGCGTCCTGATGGCCAATTGTCTAGCACTCTGGCCTTTGGTAGCACAGGCTTCATAGTGGCATGGATAGTGGATCCTGATAGTGGCATGGATGTTTTGTTAGTTGTAGTTAGTTTGTTAATTGCAGGTCCAAAAATAAAAAGTCGTTAAATTGTTGGTCCTGGTCTAATTAGCCTAAAGTGAGCTCAAAATGACCTTAGAGCGACAAACAAAGCCATTTAGTACTGTTTATACATATAATATATTTTTAAATTGTAAAATAAGTACTTTATTTAAGTAAAAATAATATTCAATCAATAATAGTTTGAGTATAGTAACAGTCATTCAATTTATTTCACAAATAACAAATTTAGGATAGATTAAAAAATCTGTCGTGAATCCTAAAATGATAAAGAGCATTGAATATTTAAAGTGTTGGTCTAAAAATTGTATTTATGTTTCTGGCCCTCTCCTCACCGTTTCCCTCTACAAGGAAATAAACGAAGGATTTAGCAATGGACATTATGAGATTAGATTCTGATGATGATTCACGATAATCATTAGATGGTTATCTTAAGTAATGGTCATAAGGAATCATTTTGCAGTGCTTCTGAACCCAGACGTAGGGGGATGAGTACAGGAAGAGTTTCACGAGCGACTTCCCCCGATGAATTTGCAGAGTGCGTGGCGATGCATGCCGCTCACTTCAGTTCGTTGTACCGTCGCAAAACGAAAATAAATAAGAAACGACATTATTATGATCCAGAAACTTTTCCCACCGCGCGTGCCTCTTGGTGTGTGCTCTCGATCTTGCAGATTCCATGGATTCGGATGGCAAGATCCGGTAATTGAACGTACCACCCCCACCCACCCCTACTACCACCCCCATTCCTTTTCTCTTTGCTAAACCGAAGAAGACTTCAGAATTTCCGGCATGGTTCCCCTGCAGAATGTGTGTTTTGTGTTTACGCCCGTCTTTATTGCACCGACAATTTATTCGTCGATAGCTATCATTTGGGTTCGAAACCATGTTGACGAGCCATGCGTGCAGAGCTTTATTGCATCGGGTACAATGGCTTCTCGTGCATACTTTGTATGCTCAATGCTGAATATTAAGAGAGGGGTATCTGACTGAATGGCTGTAATAAAAAATAGGGTGATTTGCGGTTTTCTTTTATTTATAAGGTACGATGTTTAGGATATACAATGTAGTATTTTGGTAGTTTTGTTGCCTGTGATTCATGAACTTTTTGAGGAATTTATTGAATCTGTAGTTAAACATTTTAAAACTGTATTATTAAAGATTTATAACGTATTTGTGAAATTTTAAATAGTTAAGGTACACGAACACATTCAGAAGAATTTTTTTGTAATTATTGCAATACGTCTCTGTGCATCATTTTGAGTTGAATACATCTAAAATTTTACGATTTAAGCTAAAAAAATTATATTTATTATTATCATTATTTTTAATTTTTATAAGCTACTACAAGGGTAAAAAATGGCCAAAAATTGATACTGTTACAAATCATGATAACTCAAAATCAAATCAATATTAAATCTATGAGTTTTTATTTGTTTATACTAATATTCTATAGGGAATAGATCTCTCGCAAAATTTATATCCTTATTATTTATTATTTTGTAATAAAATTAATGTTGTTGACACAAAAATTCTACCAAAATTTACATGTGGTAAGATAGATATATACTCGTAAGTTAAAAGTGGTATCTTGGTATACGTTCTTATTGAGTTCCAGATCTTTGGATTGTATTAAAAAGGACTTATATTTAACGAATTTTTTTCCCATAAGAAATAAAAGGGAAATGGTGAATCTATCGCCACGCAAAAATTCTATTTTTTTATTAGCAAATTGTAAGAGTAGTATAATATAATAAAAAAATGTTCAATAATAAAATGTAAATAAATCAGTTAGATAAAAATATAAATGTACCATTTATCAATTTCGTTTTCCGCCTTTAATCCTAGAATTAACTAGATTTGACATTTATTAAAACTCTGCCCAAAGAACTTAGTTTCTGCCTTCGCTCAAGAAAAGTAACATTCTAGACAATGCTATTAGGTTTATTTGGGCTTTGTTGGGATGGTACTCATCTGTAAATTTTAGTTTTTTAGTAAGAAGTCTTTCATTTCACAAAGGTTTTAATAACGCTGGTCGAAATTCAAACAAAGGTCATGTTCCAAAAAAAATAAAGGTCGTAATCTAAACAAAGGTTGTATACCAACACAAAATTATTTATTTATTTATTTATTGATTCATATTTTTTGAAATTTTGAAATTGTCATATTTATTTCCAATTAACTGGCTGAGAATTTCTTAAGGGTTTACATTCTGACTGGAATTCGAATCTATTTTCAATGTTGAAATATGCTTAATCTTTACTTTATGAGAAATCCGAGTATGTATGCATAAAGAAAAAAATTTCTTCTGCGATCTTTATCAATAACCCTAAACCCTCTCCATTCTTTTCTAATAAAAATAAAAATTTTTAAACAATAGTTAATTTTCTTAATGGCCTTAAAATTGCATAGAAGGAATTAACTAAAAAATCAATACAATAGCCCATAGCTACGTTACATGTTTATGAAAAAGAAAAAGCGTGTCCTAAAGAATTCGCGTGAAATATTCGAAGTGTGATATATATCGTGAGGCTAGTGCAGTGGATTTCGAATTCGGACATTTACTTTCAAAGGAAACTCGCTACAACGTGTTCATTTGTCGATACGAATCTTCTTGTTGCGATGTATAATTCATAATATTTTATTTACTTATTTAATATTTATTTATTGATTATCCTTTCTTATAGCCTTTGTTTATATTCACATCACTTTTAACTTCAACATTTTGTTTGTTATTTTTATCAATTTTTAAATTTTTATCGGTATTTTTATTATCATAGTTTTTTTTTTTTTTTTACTTTCATCATTTTTTTTATACTCTCATCAGTTTTTTTTTATTTTACTTTGTTGTTTTACTTTTATCGATCTCTTTTATTTTCATAGTTTTTTTTTTTTTATTTCCATAATTATTTTACTTTCGTCATTTTTTTTATTTTCATAATTTTCTTTTGTTTCATTGCTTTTTTTTTTTTTTTTTTTTTGCTTTCATCAGTTTATTGAACTGTCATCATTTTTTATACATATTGTTTTAAATTTGCAACGAATTAGAGGAATTTGTAAAATGTAATTTTGCATTTGTAAAGTGAAATTGTTACATTTTTCTCTGACCTGAGTGTTTTTACTCTCTGTTTCCAGGAGCGCCGTGATCTCGTGAGCGGACATGCCGCCAGCCTCGGCCCCATCACCAGCATCGGCTCCGTGGGCTCCACGGCCACCTTCAGCAGCACCCCGAGACTCACGCACACCCCCAACTCAGCGGACTTCCAGCCGCCCTACTTCCCGCCGCCCTACAACCACCTGCCCCAGCAGCAGATCGACTTCCATGACCCCTACGCCCACCTCAACAGCCTCGCCCAGCCGCCGCAGCACTACCACCAGCTGCACCCTCCCAGTCCCAGCAGCGCTCGCACAATGTGGTGGGACGGAGGCCCAACGACGACGACCCCCCTCACCCCCTGCACCCACTGCAGACGACGGCCATGCACCCGGGGCTGGGCTACGCGGACTCTGTGCGGAGCCGGGCCGATCCGGCCTACGCGGCGGTTCGGAGACCGGACGTGCTGGTGCACGGCGGACACCACGGGCTCAGCGAGCAAGATCTACTCAGTCTTCACAACGCGACTCTACCCTCCATAGACGATGGACAGGTGAGTCCCTGTTTCTTCATCAATCAATGCATCACATCCAGTCAGTTCACTGACTGCAGGAAGAAAATTTGCAAGGTCGTTAATTCATTTCTTAGTCGTCATTCAATTCCTTCTATTAGTTCACACTCTCCCTATTCAATCCTTAATAAAATACTTTTTATTCATCAAATACATTTAAATATCAAATACATTTTTTGGGAACTTGTAGTGGATGACACTGGATGTTGATACAGTTTTTACAAGTATTAATTCAGTAATTAAATTCAATTAATTCATTTTAGTTTTTTTGAGATTTAAGTTGCATCTATCTATCGATAGATGGCGCCAGATAAACTTAAAAAAATGAATGAAAAATATTTATAAAGGACTTTCTGCAATAGAGTGAAAATAAAGTAGGAATTTTTTTTTTTTATATTACTTGTTTTAAAATGTGTCTATTGGCGTTAGGTTTTGCAAAAAAAAAAAAAAAAAATGTGTATTTCGTACATACGTTTCTGAAGTAATTTGGTGCATTTAATTTTTTTGGTGGGGAATACAATGTTGAGCAGTTTTCCTAAAAAAAAAAAAAAAATCTTAAAACCTAAATAAAAAAATAATAAATATCTGAAACCATACGGAATTGAATAAAAATTGCGGGAAATCAATTTCTGATACTTTAAGATACACTTCATCCAAAAATTGACTGAACCAATTAGCATCGCTAATAAAAATTGAAGACAATCACAACAGCCTTTAAAAAAACCTATTTTGAAACTGATTATAGTGGCGTGCGATATTAAAAGAAAATGAAAAGAAAATTTTTTTTTTTAAATTATAATGTTACATCGGTATGTATCCTTTTCCTCGTTCTAAAATTTTTAAACTTACTCCAAACAAGACGTATATCAAATTGGGCACTTTCCAAAGAAGACCTATATCAAATTGGGTGCGTCATAAAGTGGGCATATGCCAAACAGGACATATTCCAAAGCGGACATCTATCGAATTGGTCCTATTCTATATATGTCGTCAAATTGGACTTATTCAAAACGGGTCGTAAATCAAATCGGGCGTATTTTAAGATGGACATATATCAAACTGGATGTATTTCGAAGGCTATATATATCAAATTCGGCGTTTTCTAAAGTGTACGTATATTGAATTTGACGTATTTTAAAGTGGACATATATCAAGTTGGATTTATTCTAGAACCGATGTATATCGAATTGGGTGAATTTCAAAGTTAACAAAAGTGGTAGTTTTAACATATATTAATTTGGACTTATTCAGAAGCAGGAGTGAACCTAGGTACCACCGTATCTCATTTTTAATACTCTATTTTTTTTTTAATTGTCGTAAAAATATGAAATATATTTTGTAAACTGTACTGCAATCGGACATCTAAATAAATTACGATGTCTATAATAAAACGTATTCTATGTGCCTATTCAAAATTTAGATTTTCTGGCGATTATTCTGTGGACAGTAGCGATCCATTTTAAAAATTTTTTTTTTTATCAAAATCCAAATATTTTTACAAATACGGAACTAAATATTACCAATATAAAAAGAAATTTCCATTTCGATAGAAAAGCTTGACTCATCTGATTATTATCGGTATCAGAAAGGACTCGAACTCGATGCAAACGCACCTTTCAATCAGTTGATCCCCTTCTGAGTGAATGACCACCTTTTCAAACAACAATGAATAACAGAAAGTAAAAAGATTGATAAATTCTGATCGCCCAAAGTGTGCCGATCGCGATGCGATTTTTGATTATTCCTTCACACGCTTCGCAAAAAAAAAAAAAAAAAAAAAAAAACTTCCCGACTGTCAGCATAAGATTTTTATTTATTTATTAATTTTTTTTTTACTTATTTACTATTTCTAGAAGATGAAGGGGGAAAAAAAATTGGAGTTTTAACTCGAAAAGTTGGGGGGGGGAGGGGGCTGAAGAAAGGACCGAATAAAACTTAAGCGTGACGTTAAAAACTAAATCACAAATAATAGCTTCTCGCTGTGCTTGTTTCGCTTGGCTACTTGAGCGAAGACCTTTTGCGGAGGTGGTCTGCTTGCTAACACTAAAAAATTGGATAAATAAATAAATAAATAAATAAAATAGGGGGTGGAGAGGGGGTGTTGTGAGAAAAGGGTAAAGAATCGTATGGAAAATGATAGAGGGGAGAAAGTACTTTTTCACATAAATATTAAAATGACAAGGTATTTGGCTCAGTGTCAACGCTTTTTACGATTGCTACACTTTCACACTTTTTCTCTCTCTCTCTTTTTTTTATCAGCTTCCTTTTTTTATTATGGGTTAAAGAATAAATTGAGTGTATAGTAAGTTCTGGGTGGTAGCCTCTTTTAAAAATAGAGTACGTGTCCATTATTTTTATTTCTCCTTTTGTGTATACATTTTATAGCAGTTGAAAGGTGTAAGTTTTTATAAATAGCATCAAGAAAATATTGTTTCTTTTTTTTAAAGCCTACTTTGAATGAAGGGAGGACGGCATTCATTACATTTTGTTTATCCTATCGATGATGAAAATGGCTTAATATATTTTGATTTAACGGCATATTAATGAAATTATTAATGAAGTAGTTATTATTATTATTATTATTAATATTATCTTTAAATAATTTTATTTTATTAATTATATTATTTAAAATTATTTTATCTTTAAATAATTTTTGTCAAATAATTAATGAGATATACAAATGTTTCTTCAATAACTATGTACCAATAGATATTTAGAAAAATTTCTCCTTGAATTTTTAGTAAAACTTATCGTTTGATTTTTTTACTAAAATCTCTTGGATATTTAATAAAACTACTCCTTGGAATTTTGGTAGAGCCTCTCCTTGGATGTTTAATAAATCTTCTGTTTGAAACCTTCTTTTCTTACTATTCAAAATTCTATTAAACATTTAGTGGAAATATTCAGTTTAAAGGCGGGAAAGGACGAATCCATTACTTATTACGGGTACCGGTCAGACAAACTCAGCACAAAGTAATTTTGATAAAAAAAAAAATGTTTATTGATTATTGTGGAAATTTTTCATATAATTTTTTGTTTTTTATTATCAACAACAAAAGGGGGTCTTATAAAAGCTATAGTATTATCAAGAAATCATTTTTAATGTATCATAAATATAGCATCTTTGTACTAAAATGTACAATTTTCTTTTGCTTGTTTTGAGGTATTCTGTAATATTTTGGGTAACTGTTAATTTAGTACTGTTATTTTTTATAAGATATTTTTTTTTTTTATTTTTATATTTTGAGTAAGGGAATTTAGAGTGCAAGGATATCTTTTAATTAAATGCAAATACTTTACCTTTGAAGATGTAAACAATACTTTTTATGGAAAAACTATTTTTATATATATTTGAGTTACATAAAGTCATTGAATTTTTTCGCAAATTCTTCGAAATCTATTAATAAAGATCAGAGCACACAAAAGTAGCTTCAGGAGTCGGCAATTAAGAATACGAAAGCGTTATAAAAAAAAAACTTTTATTTTTTGGTCGATTTTTCCATTCCCGCATAAAGCTAACATTTTTTTAAATTTTTTAATATAAAGAATTGTATATAAAAATTATGCTATAAATGTAAGGGAATGGATTGCAATTCACCGTATAGAAGATATATATTTAAAAAGTAGAATGAAAACAAAAGAGACAACATTTTCCCGGTGAATTGCAATCTTTTATTTCAAATAGAGATAAAAATCTTGATCAGAATCACAGTTAATTAAGAATGTTGCCTTCTTTAAAGAGTTTTTTTCCTTCTTGTTTTTCAGTTCACTCCAGGCTTTTTTTTATTTACTGACATTCATAAACGCATAATGTGTGAAACATTTTGTCTACTTTTGTTAGTCATTTCTTCTATGATCCATAACTATTAAGTTTCTTTCTTTATTTTTTGGAAGATTGTTCATTTTTCTCTCCCACAAAGTTTTCTCAATTTTTGTTGGCAAAAAGGACTTTAGGTGATGATTTCATAGAATTGAATTTTACGAAACTTTAAGGAAAAAAAAAAAGGTCACATATTGTACGAAATTTTTCAGGAAGATACAGAAATACAAAAGAACTTTGCAAACAAAAAAAGGGTAAAATTCACGCACAGAGGAAAATTTAAGATCATAATTCATAGAATAATTTCTACAGTAGGATCATAGGTTCACTCGCAGAACCTTGTAGAATAACCTTGTAGACACAGCAATGCCAAATTCCCTTGGTGCTACCTTTAACAAGCTTACTTTTGTTTTAAATTTTTATTTATACTTTTAAACTAATAGTTTAATTTAATTAATTATTTTTTTGGGGAAGGGTGGCATCGAGGACACCTAATTTTAAAAACAGCTTTTTCTTTTTCCACCTACTTGCTTTAATACGCTTGCTATGGTAGCAGGAGATATTAATTTAATTTTAACTGATTTAAATTTTATTTTGTTATCTTTAATTAACTAAAGCAAATTCATTTAATGCAAATGTTTAATTAAATGATGATGTTGAGGTTTTAGCGATACCAAATACCACACTGGAACTCCGGAATTGATACGTCCGTTGCCCAGAGGAAAAGTTATTGGGTGCTTGCTTTCACAACTAGTGCATGCCAACTCAGTTAGGTTGTTTTTTCACACTTAGTGATTGAGTCACTGGCGCATTTAATTGAAAATCAGTGACTGAGCTCCGACACACGTTCTATTCTTCGCCTTTTGTTACAGGCTTGTTACACCGTTAATTTATCTTCTTCTTTGACGAGATTAACCTTGTCTTGGCATATCCGGTTTAGGCATGCAAGCGGATTATAAAACAGTCGATAGCCTATGACTACCAAAGATACACATTCCAAAAGCGGAATGTATTTTTGGTTTCTCTAAAACGGAATCACGCTTTTCACACATAGGGAAAGAAACCCCAAACAATTAATAATTCATTTACGCAGTTATGGTGGACGCTCTATCACCGCTCACCCATCTGATCTTTATTGTAGCGTATAGATAACACACGAGTTTTAAGGGGTTTTTTTAAGTGGATGGTGATGGAACATCAGGTATTAGTAGAACCGATAGCCTATGACTTTTAAGAAATAACATTTCTTTCCCTGAAAGTATTTTTTGGTTCCTTTCATAAATCTTCTTCTTTTATTCATGCCTTTCCATATTTTGGCAACACGGCTGATTGTCCATGGATTTCAGGTGATTAATGTGATTTGCTTGACTATTCTATGTATTTGTAATTTGGTTCTTAATTTTCCAAGAAATATTTCAAAAGTGGTAAAAGTGGCAAAATCTAGTTATCTGTAACAGAATCGTTTATTTACATTTTTTTTTTTTACTTTCTAGAAATAAAACGTATATTGTTCTATGTATGTGCAATTTAGTTCTTAGTTTTCCGATAAATATTTTTAAAATGGTAATGTATCTAATTATTTGTAACAGAAACGCTTCTTTGTACTTTTGCCTCTGTACAAAGAAACATATATTATTCTATGTATTGGTAATTTAGTTCTTAGTTTTCCGAGAAATATTTTCAAAGTTGCAAAGCATTTTCAATATTTAATTTAATTTTTTTAACCAATAAAAATTTTTATAAAAAAAGTAAAATAAACAAATAAATAAGATGAAAAATACGTTAGATGAAATAGAAACAATTAGATAAAATCTGTTTCTTATAATAATAATATTTCCAGCATTTTTTAATTCCTTTTTTAACCAATTTAAAAAGTGTTATAAAAACAAGCAAAATAATCAAATAAGTGAGATTAAAACTACGCTATAAGATATGAAAACAGTTAGACAAAACTATTTGTTATAATGATATTTTCAACATTTCTTAAATTCATTTTTAAACCAAACTTCAAAAAGTGCTATGAAAACAAGTAATATAAACAAATAAAGGAGATGAAATGAAAACAGTTAAATAAAACTGTTTGTTATAATAATAATATTTCAATTTTTTTTTTTTTTTTTATTATTTGTTTTTAATCAACTTCGAAAAAGTGTTATAAAAACAAATAGAATAAACAAATAAATAAAATGAAATGAAAACAGTTATATAAAAACTACTTCCTATAATAATTATATTTCCAACATTTTATTATTTCTTTTTTTTAAGCAATTCAAAAAGTGTTATAAAATCAAGCAAAATAAACAAATACTATAAGTGAGATTGAAACTGCGTTAGAGAAAATGAAAACAGTTAGTTAATTAAAACTGTTTGTTATAATAATTATATATAATTTAATACAATGTATGTATATAATGAAACATAATAACATTGTGAAATAAATGACATTTTTAAAATCGACTTTAAAAAAAAAGTGTTATAAAAACAAATAGAATAAACAAATAAATGAGATGAAAACCATGCCTAAAAAGGAGTAAGATTTCCCGATACGTCAATGTCCGGCCGATGAGACGACAATCCGGAAGAAATCCAGCTCTATCACGTGGTATACTCTAGCGTGGCGGTAAACATGAATAATAATAATAGTGAAGGAAAAAAAAAAAAAAGAGCTTGTGTTCCAAATCAGTGAACAGAGTAATCCCCCACCCCCTTTAATTGGTCGCTTTCTTAAAGTATTTTGTTAAGGAACGCATCGGTGCGATGCATTTTTCTCTGTGTTACGTGTTGAGAGCCACTTGACTGTCATCAAGCCATACAAAGCTTCGGAATTACTCATTCTCCATTCAGCTGCATCAATGGGATTAAAGAGCAGTTGATGGAATTGGCTGTGCTTTAATTGTAATGGATTGCTACAAATAAAGGCCGATTAAAAAGGCTTTTTAATAAAATATACATTTTTTTCTGTGCATATATTGAATAAGATAATATGTTTATATAAGATCCAATGTTAATTTTACAATTGAATTACATAAATGAAAAGCACAATTAAATGCAGTTGATGAAATTGCCTGTTAGTTTTAATTGTAATGGATTCTTGGATGGCTACAAATAAAGTCCAATTAAAAAGTATAAGCTTTTTAATAAAATATACTTTTTCCCCGTATATTTATGGAATGTTTTTATAAGATCCAATGTTATTTTTAGAATTAAATTACATAAATGAAAAGCAAAATTAAAAGCATTTGATGGAATTGGCTGTTTGTTTTGATTGTACATGGAGTATATTGGATTCTTGAATTGCTACAAATAAAGTCAGTTTTTTCCGTATATTTATTGAGTAAGATATGCTTATATAAGATCCAATGTTAATTTTACGGTTAATTACATAAATGAAAAGCAAAATTAAAAAAAAAAAAAAAAAAATTGATGGAATTGGCTACAATTGTACCAGACGTATAATGGATTCTTGGATTGTTACAAATAAAGTCCAATTAAAAGGCTTTTTAATAAAATATACTTTTTTCCCCGTATATTTATTGAATAAAAAGGCTTTTTAATAAAATATACTTTTTTTCCCCGTATATTTATTGAATGTTTTAAGATATTATGTTTATATAAGATCCAATGATAATTTTATGATTAAATTACATAAATGGAAAGCAAAATTAAAAGCAGTTGATAGAATTGGCTGCTTGTTTTGATTGCAAGGGATTCTTGGATTACACAAATAAAGTCCGATTAAAAAAGACTTTTTAATAAAATACACATTTTTTTTTCTGTGCATTTATTGAATAAGACAATAAGTTTATATAAGATCCAAAGTTACTTTTACGGTTAAATTACATGAATGAAAAACAAATTTAAAAGCAGTTGATAGAATTGATTGTTTGTTTTAACTGTAATGGATTCTTCCATTGCTACAAATAAAATCCGATTATAAAGGCTTTTTAATAAAATATATTTTTTTCCCATATATTTATTGAATAAGATAATATGTTTATATAAGAGCCAACATTAATTTTACAAAGGAATTACATAAATGAAAAGTAAAATTAAAAGCTATTGATGGAAGTGTTTGTTTGTTTTAATTGTACCTGGCGTATAAGGGATTCTTGGATTGCTACAAATATTAAAAAGACTTTTTAACAAAATATACCTTTTTTTTTTTCCGTATATTTATTGAATAAGATATGTTTATATAAGATCCAATGTTAATTTTACAATTAAATTACATAAAAGAAAAGCAAAATTAAAAGCATTTGATGGAATTGGCTGTTTTGTTTTAATTGTACCTAACGTATAATGGATTAATTAAATATTTTAATAAATTTTTATTTAAGTTTTTATTTTACTCACTACGTTTGCTATGATAATAAAGTTAATATAACCATTGATTTTTTTTCGAGTTCCTAATTTTCACGTTTCTTTTTATTTTTTGACTCTAAAATTACCATATTTACTTACTTAGAAAAGCATAATTCCATATGTTGGATATAATTCAATGGCGACTAGTTGAAATTTTGTACTAATTATAGATCAGTTATCTATTATAACTGAATAATTTGATTATGAAATAAAAAAATTAAAAATTTCATTTACTATAATAGAAAATGCTATAATAGATTACTTAGTAGTATTTGAGTAGCATTTATATATAAACTCATGTTTGTGAAAATTGCAACACCATGAAGGACTTACGCGAGTGAGCTGGAATTCTCAGGAAATGCAAATTAGCGCATGATATGCAAATGATTAGAATTTCAAATCCGTAGCGCATGTGTATGCTGAGCAGCGCCCTCTGAATGGCGGATGGATCCGAATAAATAGACGGCTGTAGCGAGGCGTGTATGTTTATCGGTGGTTATCTGCTAGTGGTAAACGTTAGCTCAATCGTTACTTATGCCTCTTCGACGAAAGAGAGCGAGATTTGTACAACTTACAGAGTTTGAACGGGGAGAATCATCGTCCTTCGTGAAGCTGGATTGTCTTATCGTGCAGTAGCCGCTCGTGTGCAGCGTAACAGCAGCACAGTGATGCGTCTTTGGAAGCAGTGGACGGACGAGTGTCGGACAACTCGGAAATCCGGAGTGGACCCCGAATTGTGACGTCAGCTCGCGATGATAGACACCTGGTCCGCATGGCGCTGACGGACCGTACAGCTTCCTCAGATAATTGGCAGCACAGTGGTCAATAGCTACAGGTGTTTCATTGTGTGCTTCATCAATTCGTAGACGTCTGCTGCAGCGTGGACTGCGCGCAAGGACTCCTTTATACAGGATCCTCTCACGCTAAACCATCGCCGCCTGCGGCTACAATGGGCCGCTCAGCATAGAGAATGGTGTGCTGATTGGCAGCATGTCGTGTTTTCTGACGAATCCCGCTTTAATTTGTGGTACCATGATGGCCGCATTTCTGTCACACGCTTTGCCGGTGAACGCCACCTTCCGGAGTGCATTATCGAACGCCACAGTGGACGAACACCCGGAGTTACGGTCTGGGGTGCCATAACATATCATGGACGATCTCAATTGCTAAGAATTGTGGGCAATCTGAACAGCAACCGGTATATCAGTGAAGTTCTACAGCCCTAAGCTGTTCCCTTCCTTCAAAGCTTGCCAGGCGCTGTATTTCAACAGAACAATGCCCGCCCTCATATCGCTAGGACTGTTCAATCCTTCTTTGCAACGCGGCAAGTACAGCTTCTTCCTTGGCCTGCGTATTCCCCGGATATGTCGCCGATTGAACCTGTGTGGGATTTCGTTGGTCGGCGTCTCGCTCGTGATCCTCGTCCTGTTGCTTCTGCAGACGAACTTTGAGTGCGCATACAAACAATATGGAATGCTCTTCCTCAGGCAGACATTCAAAATTTGTTTGGCTCCATGCCACGTCGTGTAGCAGCACTTATTGCAGCACGTAATGGCTACACAAAATACTGATTCCGATCTCTTGTTATTGTTTGTTTGCTTTGAACATTTAATCATTTTTTTGTACCACTACCACTCAACTGTGTATTAAATTTCATTCAATTATGACGATTCCTTCATGGTGTTGCAATTTTCACAAACATGAGTTTATATTAAATATACATATTAGTAATCACAAATAATGCCTATAATTATAAGGAAATTGACACTGAGCGATTAAATAAATAACTTATTCTTTTTTTCGAAAATTGTAAAGTGTTACCACAAGAAGTCAAGATCACAAATGTCAAGACCATGTGAAAGTACACCACCCGTGACTCCAAAACCGATCGACTAATCCGTGGGAAATCCTAATTGCCACATTAAGCGGAAGACATCTTCTTTATTAAGAGACGCATCATCATCCGCCAATACAAAAGACACGCCGCCCAGAACAAAATCCTGAGCGGACCTCCCCTACAAATAAAAAAAACAACAAACCCACACAACCTTAAACACAATAGCTGTACGATAACAGGCCCACTTCGGTGCTTAATACCCCTTACGCTAATATCCCTGGCGTTACGCTGATGTCACAGTTTTCGAGCACGCGCCACTGAAAAAAAAAAATAACAAAACCATGTTCCAGAGCCCAGAATGGAAGGCATTGAAAGCCCCTCTCCCCACTCGAAGGCTTTCTTTTTGCTCCACCGCCCCCACCCGTCACGAGGGCACACTCCCCTTTTATTCAAGCGTCCTGGCTCTGCTTTCTTTGCGGGATAGATTTGGGCCTGATTAAACAGCGTCTAGTCCATGGGATGCCTAGTTAGGCTAATTTTTGCTCAATGACGCATTAGCAACAATAAGGTTCGGTTCTTTTTCATAATAATAAGTATGCGCACCAGGATTTGATGTAAGGCAGATGCTACTCAGGAATTAGCCTCCCCTTTTTTTTTTTGTTCTTTTTCTATTCTGTATCGAAAAATGTCTTTTTTTTTATTTAAATATATATATACATATCTTGATCTGGCAATTTTTGAATAACTTCTCTTCCATACATAAACACACATAAAATTTTGACGCTGTCAAAAAATCAACATGTTGTAATTTTTTGTCATGTCAACATGTATTAAATGATTTTTAATTTATATTTAAACTTTTGAAACTAAATCGTTAAAATTCTAATTTAAATTGTTATTGCTTTAAATTGTTTGTTACTGCTAATAATTTTAACAATAATTATAACTTAATAATCTTAACAGTTTGTAACAGTATAAACAGTTTTTAAAAGTGTTAAAATTGATTTAAAATTAATTTAGTAATTAGTTTTAGTTTACATTATAATTAATATTTCTGTTGTTAAATAAGAATAGTGGATATTTTTGTTGTCTTCACCAGACGTTAATAAAACAGTTCGTTTAAAACATCTGTTTTTAAAAACAGATATGCAAAATAATATTTTGCTCATTCATTCCATTTTTAGAAATGTTAATAACATTTATTCAGTTCATAAAACTCCTTTATAGAAAAACATTACGTAAGCAAATGAAGGTTTTATATTATTTATATCATTTATATATAGCAAAAATGCTTTTGCATTAATTTTTTTCCTCTTCGTTAAATCAAAAAGACGGCAGATATTTATGTTGTCTGCACCAGACGCTAATAAAACAGTCAGTTTGAAAACATCTGTTTTTAAAAACAAATATGCAAGATACATCCAATAATATTTCGCTGATACATTCCTTTTTAGAAATGTTAATAACTTGTTTAGTTCATATAACTCATTTATAGAAAAATAGTACACAACAAATGAATATTTCATATTATTTATATGCTTTTGCATTGATTTTTTTCTCTTGTTAAATAAAAGGATTGCAGATGTTTGTATTGTCTTCACCAGACGCTAATAAAACAGTCAGTTTGTAAACATCTGGTTTAAAAAAAAAATAATATGCAAAATGCAGATGATTTTGTTATTATTACCAGACGCTAATAAAACAGTTCGTTTCAAAACATATGTTTAAAAAAAATATGCAAAACACAGCCAATAATGTTTTGCTGATTCGTATAATTTTTAGAAATGTTAGTAACATTTGTTCAATTCATATAACTCATTTACAGAAAAATAGTAAATAAACAGATGAATTTTTTTTTGTATTATTTATATCATTTATATATAGCAAAAATGCTTTTGCATTATTTTTTTCCCTCGTTAAATAAGAAGGACAGCAGATGTTTTTGTTATTATTACGACGCAAATATAAATTTCGTTGAAAAAATATCTGCTTTTATAATTCATTGTAGAAAACCAAATATTCAGACAACAACCAATATTTTTCATTTTTTGGTATTTCTTTTAGTAATGTTACAAATATTTGTTCACTTTATATTTAGGGAAAAAATAGTCTGTTTTAAGTACAAAGGGGTATTTAATTTACTTTTAATAATAAAAAACATTTTTTTTTTTAAAAATAATAAAAAATTAAAGCAATTATAAGCAAAAATAATGTCGCATTATTTTTCTCTCGATAAATATAAAAGATAAGGATTTTTTTGTGGTTGTTTCTACTAGACGCACAAATAAATAAATAAATAAATAAATAAAAAATATTAATAATAATAAAAAAAATAATAATAAATAAAAAAAATAAAAATAAAAGTTCGTTGTGTTTAATACTCCTATTTTTAAAGGGTAGATTTAAGAATGCCGAGAACAAAAATTAGTCAGTTTTATGAACATATGGGTAATTTTTAGAATTAAGTTTTATAATTTAATGTTAATTTTAAATTATATCTTTTTACAATTAATACCTTTTATGAAAGCGAAAATGCTTTTGCATTGCATTTGCTTTGCAGCTTTTGCCATTGAAAATAAAATTCGTTGAAAAACAAAATATTGTGTTTTTAAAAACGGTCTTAGAAAAATAAATACACAGCCAATATTATTTTTGCTGTTTAGTTAAATTTTGTAAAAATGCTAAATTCATTTTCTCAGATCATCATATAACTCATTTATTGAAAAACTTGTATATAAATGGGCGCTTTTTATTACGTTGTTTGTTTCAATTAGTTTTAATTATGTAGAAGAATGGGCGTGGGAGATGCAAGTGCTGCTATTAAATAGAAGCACAGAATAACGAGTTATATTATTCAAAAACGAAATATTCATATGTCAATGTTGCTTAAAACCTTTAAATAAATTTTTGCAATAAATATTTAATATTAATTAGTAATTAAAAATAATTTAATAGAAAATAAAAGTATTATCTCTCTATTTCCAAAAATTTTAAAATCTAGTTTGGGCTGCCAAAAATAAGGCGGTCTGGTGGCCAATCGGGTAGCGCTCTGGCCTTTGGTATCACAGGTTAGAATCCTAACGGTGGAATGGATGTTTGTGAATGGTTCGAAATCTACGTTAAACTGTACGTCCCTGTCTAGTTAGTCTAAAGTGTGCACAAATTCACCGTAGAGCGTCAAAACAAACAAAACAAAACCAAAAATAATGGTTAAAAATTTCATGTTTGTACAACATGGTCTAAGTTCCTCTGGTTAATAGTTGCAAAAATCATTTTAGCAAAAGTATGCGCACTTATCTGAAACCAACATTTGCCATCAAGTATTTTTTTTTTTTCTTCAATTTTAATATTTGCATATGAAATTGTTATAATGTAATCGGCATGTTCTTTGAACAACTTTAAAACCATGCCCTTAAGGATCTCAAATATTTCTCATTTAAAAAAAAAAAAAAAGATGAGCGAATTAAATGATGAACGACTTAATTGAGATGAACTGCTGTAGATTCGTTCTGATTGATAGCACCGGTTTTTATTCTCAGAACTTAAAGCAATGATAAATTACGAATGCTGTTGTCACTAATCCACGACTTTTGCATGTGCATTATGTGGTGAACATGGTAACAGGACATCTTTTTCTGAGAACTGAATCTCTTCAAATGGGTATAACAATGATTACTTTTTATTTAGTCCTTTCGGCAGTTCAAGTGATGTTATCGTACTGAAAAGGACTTCAATTAAAATGTGATTGATCAAAAATTGATGAGTAATACCAAGAATTGCAATATTGATTATATGACAACAGTATTCGGTAAAATTTAAGTATTTGAATTATTTTGTTTATATTAATCAGATTTTTTAATTCAAATCATTTCAACAAATTCATTTCAAAACTTCCTGTTCTGCCAGTATTATTTGAAAAAAAAAATGTTTTTTGCTTTTTAATCTTCTTTAAATGATTCATCTATGATCACTAGAAATATATTTGCAATTTTTCCAGACAATAAACTTTTATTGTAAAACACTGACATTTGCCCACTTGAATAAACTGCTATTTTATTCAATTGGGCAAATATCAGTGTTTTTAAAATGGTTGGCAAACTTTCAATTTTAATAAAGATAAACAAATTGTTTCTTTTGAATATTGCTACAAATAGCATTTATGATACTATTTTAAAAAGTTATAAATCATGAATTTATCAATTAATAATTATTATGCATGAATCAATATCGATACCGAAATAACAGATAAAATTAAAATTATATGTACATTTTTTAAAAATTTTCCTTTTGAAACTCAAAGCAATGTTTAGCAATTTTTAAAATATTAATTTGATTATATTCCAATAAAATTAAGGAGGGTTTATTTTTTTGTGTCACTTTTTCAAACCTAGAAAGGTTTTTATAATATACTATTATTTTAAATAAATACTTTTATAAAAAGAGATATTTTTATATTCATTTACTACAGTGTCCAAAAAGTAAGACCAATTTTCAATTTAAAATTCCTTGGCTTATGGAATTTCAATTTTTTTTTTTTCTTTTTTTGGTTGCTGGGCACTGTCATTGACATCTGCGTGAAATTTGACTTTAAAAAAATTCATTAGTGTTTGAGTTATGCTTGACTTTGTGACACGCTAAAACTGATTAAAACTGATTGTGACTATTTTTGAAATGTCAGAATTAATTGAGCAAAGAACTTTTTTTTTTAAACTTTGTTTAAGGAAACATAAAATGTTACAGAAGGCATTCGGTGAGCTTCCCTATATCGGAAAAAAATGTTTAGAAGTGGTATAAACAGTTCAAAAGAAGGCAGAGAACGCGTTGAAGACAAAGAGCTCTCTGGTCGACCATCAACCTAAACCGTCGAAGCTCACGTCCAAAAAAATTAAAGTTTTGGTGCTTGCAAACCATCGATTTACAATTAGAGACCTTGTTGGTGATGTTGGAATTTCAAAAGGATCGGTCAATTCCATTTTGGGCCTCAAACGCGTCAAATCTCGATCGGTACCGAAAACACTGAATGCGCCAGCTCACACTGCATTGATTCTTCGTGACTTTTTCATCAAAAATGTAGCCCATATCGTTCCACAACGACCGTATTCACACCATGCGACTTCTGGCTATTCTCTAAACTCAAAAAGTCCACTACGGGGACATCGTTTTGAGTCGATTGAAGAGATTCATCGTGAATCGCCGCGCTCTTTGAATTCCATCCCTGCCGATGACCTTTTAACATGCATTGAGGATTGGAAAAAGTTGGCATAAGTGCATTGTGACCGGAGTGGATTACTTTGAAGGCAATGAAATAAATTTGGAAGAATAAATAAAGAGTTTTTGAAAAAAAAATAATTGGTCTTACTCTTTGGGTACAGTAGTATGTATTTTTTATGCAAGGAGGTGGACTAATATAATCATTAAAAATGACAATTTAATTTAATGATTAAATGATAAAAAGTATTTTATTAAGGTTAACCATTAATTTCTAGGTGCTAAAATTTTGCTAAACAACTATCCTATTAGAATTCGGACACTCCATCCAGTAATATAACCACGATTTTTGTGTTATACCACTTGATGCCTGAATCTAATTGTCTCTTCTAATCCCAAACAAAGCACTGCAGCATCGCAGTCCTAATTCCGCCGATGATTTGAAAGGCCACGCCAAACGAAGAATTACTGCTGCTTTTGCGTAACGACGGCAATAATAATCACGGGGTCATTCCACATTCCGGGCAGGGATGGAGGGCAGGGGAGAGGTGCTTACTAATGAATGACCGAAGGGCGGGATTCCAGGGGAGCCATTACCCTTTGCAGAATCGCTCTCCAGGTATTTCCCAGAAGAAAAGGATTAGGCTTCTGGGTTACGAATTATGGATGGACTTCTGCTCTTCTATCAGTTCCATGGTGACGGCAGTTTGATCCTCATCACAGGAGATGGACTCTATGCGGTGCTGGACTGAATGAGGAAGTGCTTGTCTACGAGTATATGAAATGATTTTATAACAATCTAATAATCTGTATTTGGTTATGTTTCACATATTCGGAGTGAATAGAAATTATTTAATGCTGCGTTCAAATCATTTATCGATGTTGTCACAATACATCGCTGGACAATTTTTAATTTGAACAAAAATAATATTGTGAACAAAAATAATATCTCGAAGACATTTATTTCTTAAAAAAGACTATATTAAAACATTGGGTTACGAATTATGAATGGACTTTTGCTGGTCTGTCAGTTCCATGGTGACGGCAGTTTGATCCTCATCACATGAGATGGACTTTATGCGGTGTTAGACTGAATGAAGAAGTGGTTGTCTACGAGTACATGAAATGATTTTATAACAATCTAATAATCTAGATTTCGTTATGTTTCACATATTCTTAGTAGCTTCGGAAGGAATAGAGATTATTTAATGCTACGTGAAAATCATTTATCCATTTATCGCAATACAACGCTTGACAACCTTTAATTTATAGTCTTCTAGTGAATAGAAACAATGCCTTGAAGATACTCATTTTTTGAAAAAAGATATTAAAATTTTTTTAATTTTGATGGTTTTCTGCTTACATTTGATTTTTTACATTGGTTTTCGTACACGATCTGCTTTTGTGATATGATTTATGAAGATGTGTTAAAAAAATTAAAATTCGATTTAGTTCCATTTTATATCAATTCATACCTTTTCGCCAATTTCGTCCGTATTTTTTAGTTATAAATGTAACCTCAAAAAAGAATTTAAAACCAAAATACATTTATTGAATAATTGCTGTTTATAAAAAGAGGTAATTGGTTTGGTTATTTTCGTTTAATTAATACAAACTACGAAATGGGTAAAATGACGAATGTCGTTTTGACTATGGATAGTAGCCAATTGCCAGTTGAATGAGATGTGTAGCAAATTCAGCAGTACCTACGGAACATCATGGGTTGTCTACTACACTGCACTAATATTTCGGGCATCAAAAGTTTGAATAATCTCTGTCAGGGATAACATCTAAAGTTGTCTATTTCCCTCGAGGATAACAGAAGGCCATAGATTTATCGTGTCCATGATAAAAACATGAAAGTTTTTGGTTTGGCTTTGCTTATTCGGGTATAATAATACTTATACCTGGTAATAATACTTATACCTGGATTCCTGGTTCAGAAACCTAATGTTTTAAAAATTACATAACATTCTGTAGCACATCTTAATTATTGTAAATCTTGTCAATGGTCCTGCATTAAGCTTCTTAAGGTTTAAGAAATCAAGCGAAGTGTAGCATTATTTTCTATGAAATTAAACTTACCTTGATATTTGATTTATATATTTGCTTTGTTAATTGAAAATTTCAGGATCAAAATTTGAATCAGGATCATTATGGATATTTTTAATCGTAATAGTTAGGTTCGTTTGTCATTTACGTTGATAAATATAATAATAATTATGTTAACGATTAATGGTTATTAAACCCCTGAGTATTGAGTTGGCGGATCTTAATAAAAAGATTCCAATCATCATGATTCCAAAGCATTTTTCAAAATTCCAATTCAAATCAAGCATTTCAAATAATCAAATTCCAATTCAAAGCATTTCAAATAATCAAATTCCAATTCAAATCCAAGCAATTCAAATCTTCACTCAAAAATTCTAATGCATTTCAGCATTCAGTTCTAATACAAAAATCAATTCGATATTTTTGGCAAATAATTTAAACTAATGATTAGGATAATTTTGAGCTTGGTTTGGATTTCTATGCTGTCAAAAAATTTTCAAGCAGAAAAAAAAAAATAATGCACTTCAGTTTCTTTAGTGTAACTATGATTACAAAACATTTGTTAAACAATTTTTAATGTAGGAGAGTATTATACTTTTGTATATGAAGTAACAAATTTAAAAACATTTCTGATGTTTACTTTTTATCTTCCTTATTAATATGTTATGTTTTTTAAAAGGGGAAATTCTTTAAATATTATATAATTAAAAGTTATATATTTATTACATTTTTGTCAAAAAAAAATGTAATAAATATTTTTTAAAAACTGCAATGACTATCTCCACATTAGAGCCTCATACGGTAGATTTAAAAATAAAATAGCTATAATAATAACATTTAAAATAAAATGATGCAATTATATTAATTAAATAATATTGACAGTATAATTATGTATAATAATACTTATATTGTAATGCTAATTCATTCTAAAAAGGCAATTGCTACCAACTTTCATAAATTAGGTAGAAATAGTATTTTTACGTCTTGAATTACTGTCATTTCAATAGTTTAAAATTTATTTATTAAAATGTAATCTGTAAACCAATAATAGTTATAACAACGATTTTGTTATGGTATCAATTTAATACTTAAATAAATAAAATATACAAAATGAAATACAATTCTTTTCGTTAAAATACACTCATGTCCATAAATTAAGGATAATGAAGTTCAGGCAAAAGAAAGAGACAGAAGCAAAACAAATTTGACTTATTTGTAAAGTCTATTTATTAAACAAAAGGTAAAGAGCAAAAAAGATGCTATATGTTTGACATAATTAATAAAAATTGCGATTTTTACACCCTGGAGAAAATTTCAAAAAGAGCGTATTTACAAAAAACAGTATAACATGGTTAGTATGATGGTTAATATGGAGTATGTCTCCCGGACGATGCAATACAGGCCTTACAACGCCTAGGCATGCTGAGTATCAAATTATCAATCTGATCTTGGGGAATATTACACCACTCACCAAGCAATACCCTCCGAAGTTCCGGTTGACAGGTGGGAGGGAGTTGACGGGCTGCAATTCGTCGGCCAAGCATATCCCCACACATGCTCTATTGGTTTCAAGTCCGGTGAGTATGCTGGCCAATCCATACGGGTGATATTCTCCAATTGAAGGCATTCGTCTACAATGTTTGCGCGGGGAGGACTGGCGTTGTCATCCATAAACAGAAATTCAGCACCCATGGCGCCCCGAAACAAACGTACATGTTGTTCCAGAATGACATCCCGATAGATGTGGCCTGTCATCGTTACACTCTGAACATGCAGGTCAGTTCTGGAACCAAGAATAATTCCTCCCCAAACGAGCCATCCTGCACCACCGTAACGGTGTCGTTCAATGGTGTTCTCTTGGTGGTAACGGGTACCTGGCGCTCTCCATATGAAAGTCCGGTGAGAATCAGACTGCAAACTAAACCTGACTCGTCGGAAAACATCACACAAGACCACTGTTGCGGTGTCCACAATGCATGCATGCTCTCTACCCAGGTTAATCGCAGGCGACAGTGAGTTGCGGTAAGTGGAACACATCTGACAGGCCTACGAGCATGTAGACCAATGTGCCTAGCGTCTGTACACGGTCTGCCTTGAAACTGTCGTACCGGTAGCTGAAGAGAGCTGACGAGACAGGTCTGATGCTGTGCTCCGTCTGTTTCTTTTGGCAGTAACTGCTAAATACCGGTCCTCATTCGGCTTTGTAACTCGGGGGCGACCTGTGCTGTAACATCTACTCACATTACCATCATCTTGGAATCGTTGCCAAAGCCTGGAGACATTCTGGGCGATTCAAGTTCCTCGGATACTTCCAGCTGGGTACGCCACATTCCAGTCGTTCGATAATTCTACCACGTAAAAAATCATCCAAATGCTTCCTTTGTGCCGTAACTATGCGGTTATTGCACTGAAAGGCTTTAAAGCGCTTATGAACAATTTACTTCTTTGCCACATTCCTTTATACCCCTCTTTTACACTCTCGTCATTGTGACGTACTATCCGCGCCATCTGGTGGTTTCCTGTAATTTGCATATTCTTCTTCAAGGTGTGTGTGATAATTCTACAGGTAAAATTTTTATTTTAGAGTTCAGTTTCTGTGTGATTCTGAATTATCCTTAATTTATGGACATGAGTGTATTTGCAAATAAATAAGACATAACCTTTTATTACCATGTAGGATTTGATGTAAATTCTTTTCGACAGTTTCTTTAGATTTCAAAAATGATGGATTATAATTCATTTAATTTAAGAAACAATTTTTTTAATCCAACAATAAAAAAAAAAAAAAACCCATCGGAACAAGTCATTAATTTTCGGTGAAAGGAATAAAATAATAATAATAAAATAAACTTTTTTTTTTTTTTTTTTTTAAATCTTCAAGCAATGTTATCGGCTGCCACTCAAAAATCAAAACTTCAATTTAATAATGAACGTGTACCGTTGCCATACGTCTTGTCTTTCTTTCAATTTTTTACGAACATGAGATATGCTTAAATACCTGCGCGCAGAAAAAAAAATCAATTATGAAAAAGAAAGAAGAAGAAGAAGAAAAAAGAAACTTTAATAAGTTCCATAAAACATGTCTTATTCTTAATCAACCATCTCTAAAGCGGGCATTATGACAAATAAAGATAAACTATTATCGAAAATAAAATATGGTTGTCAATTCCCAAAGAGTCAATCCACATAGAAACAGGTTGCTTTATATATATATATATATATATATATATATGAGAGAAAGATTTTTTTTTTTTCATTCGAAACAAAAGATAAAAATAATAAAGAGACAATTTAATGATGTGGAGGGTAAATGAAAGCACTCGTTTCGATAATTCTGAATCGCTGACTACACTGTTGCTAATTGCGCAAATTGCGCAAAAAAAATTAGAACCGTAACATGAAAAGGAATCGTTACTGTCCCGCTGGTTATCATAAGAAGCGCTTTTGATTAATAAATTGCTGAATACGACAGCTCTGGAGGATATTATTTATTTATTTATTTTTAATACATTATATGAAGATCTTGAGTGGCATGCCTTTTGTTCATCCCAAAACTTAATGAGAATTTTTTTTTTTTCTTTTTACCCCCGAGCGAAGTTTTCTTTCTTCGTTCTGAACAAGTGATAAATGGTTGTCTGGGGGTCTGACTTGAAAAAGAAAAAAGTGCGCATGCCCAGAAATGAATGGGGTGTCCGAAACAAGTGAGAAACCACTACGAGAGATTTGCGTGTTCGAGCATTTGATGGAAAAAAAAAAAGAAGCGACTTTCTTCCTTCTATTGGCTGTGTTGCTTTCATCTTTTGCGGTTGTCGAACTTCGCAGGCAGATGATGTATTCGTTTCCATGCTTAAACACTTGCACACTGCAAAAAGATAAACACTTTCCGAAAACAAATAACCTCCACTGGAAACTGAAATTCGCTCTGTTGATGAAGATCTTCTTTTAATTTAACTTAATGAAAGCTTTTTTAAAACTAAAAGGACAAAAATATAATATTCATTCTAGAAAGTGGTAGAACATCGAGTTTCAGAATTAAGAGAACCAAAAGATTCATGTGTTTATCGCCAGATGGTCATTCTAAATTCATAGGCTGGAATATTCTGGCATTACGCCCAAGAAGAAGATTCGTGTGTTTGTCACCAGATGATCTTGCTTAATCCAAATGCCAAAATATTCTTCCGTTACACTCCATAATAAGAAGGCGTTTCCAAAACCTTCATGTCTATGTTTGCTCAAAATTGTGCTGGGATTCTTGAAAATTGCTACAAAACTGTCCTTCTTCTGTATACTGAGTAACATTGTCAAAAGTCACAGCTATCTGAAACGAGGAGTTTCAATGGCGATTATGACAACACCTGTGAAGCTTCTCACATCAATAGTCAGGCTGTTTGATGGAAGATCTTCTGTACCCCCTCCACCATGGCACGCAAATACGACATAGTTTTTGTAAAATTCCTTCCTGAAGTCCTACCCCTGCCTTTATCGTCTGTTGGTTGACTGTTTGAGGCATACGTAATTGAAAATGACGGAAGTCAACTTCTGAATTCTACATCGATAGATGTTTACATGAACACAAAACGGAGAAGTTGGCACATTTGAATACGAGGACATGGTAGAAATAAAAAATATATTCAAATTTAAAAATTAAAACTTTTCGTGGGATTTTTGATAAGTGTGGTGTTATTCTAAAATAAAATGGCGGTCATTCCAAAACGCTTTTTGGCGAATTTCCGAATACAAAACGATTTATTTGCGATAAGAACATAGCACCTTATCCATTTGACAGATCTAAGATAATTAATAAATGTGATGTTTTACTGATAAGACTATGATGTGTGTTTTATTACGTTTATTCTTTTCGATTCAACCATAGGAAAACGGAAAACAGAACGGAAGTCAATTTTGGACTGCAATGAATAGATGTTTAAATGAACACAAAACAAAGAAGTTGACATATTTACATAATAGGACATGATGGAAATACAAAATATATTCAAAACTAAAAAAATTAAAACCCTTTTCGTAGTATTTTTGATAAGTGTGGTGTTATTCCAAAACAAAATGGCTACCTTCCAAAGCATTTTCTTTGACAAGTTCCCGGAATACAAAACGATTTATTTGCGATAACAACATAGCAACTTATCCATTTGACAGAACTACTCATTGACAAAATTGTTCTCATTAGTTTTTACAACTGGTATATTCGATGAAAACTTTATATTTTTTTTTCATTTCCACGTTTTGCTGTTCGAGCGGCTTCGAGTTCAAAGGCGTGACAAATGATGGCTTCGAATAGAACATGGAAACCCGCTGATAATCACTTCACCCCATTTTCATAGACGCATTTCCGAAACAAGGGTCAACGGGAACTTTTCAGTCATTAAAAAGCAACGCGTTATCTAAAACTCAATTAATTTAAGCTCTTGCATAACTCATTCCGCGCATGTGTTGTTGATCATAAGTCCTTTTTTTGATTTTGTTGTTATCGAAAACACTTGATGAACAGGTTTATTAATCAAAACCAAAAAAAAAAGGATCTCGAATTAATAAGACTTATAAACTTTGTATTGATACGTTCCTATCTGTGAGGATTTACAGAACCGGATTTAATTTTGGTTGAAAAGGATACAACATAAAAACAAACAACCATCGGGACGGCATTATAATATAATCTTCAAAAAAATTTTTTTTGCTGTCGTAAATAAAAAGTGATCGAATATCTTGACTAAAGATTATTGATTGTATTCACTAAAGATTATTTTAATTAGAAAAAAAATAATTTTGATAATCGAGCTAATACACGTGCTTTATTAATTCACGTTTAATTTTTTTTATCCTATAAATTATTTTTTAGCGTGAAAATACTCTAAAGAAATATTAATTAGGATTAAGGGGTCAAATAATTATTTCATAGTGCAACTCGAGACAACTTATCAATAGTGTTGGTTAGTATCAGTTTTATGAATAATAATTTTTATTTTTAAGCTGTCATTTATTCATGAAAATAAATTGTTAATTAAGTATATCCTAAGCTAAGTTATCTTTTTGAAAAATAAAGTTCGTATAATTATGATATAATATAGTATTTTTATTTTCTTCAATTTAAAATAATTTTTATTTTTTCCCTTCTTTTCGAAGAAAGGGTTTTAAATATTCTATTTAAGGATTAATACATGAAAATAAATAATAATGGATCTAAAACTTTTAAAAATCAATAAAAATATTTGAAAAATTTACAAAACGATTAATTTGGCTTGCTTGATATTTGGTTAAGCATTTGAAATTAAGAAATCTGCATAAAAACAATATACAATATAAAATGATTACATGGTTTGGTTTGGTTTATCTCCAGACCAGTTGTAAAGTGATACAAGGATACAATTGAATTGCTTCCTTAACATTTATAACATTAGTTCACAGAATTTAAAAAAAAAAAAAAAAAAAAAAAAACAATTTTATAAAAAAAAAAAAAAAAAAAAAATCGGGAGTTGATTTTTATACCGATTCTTGACTTCAATTCCCTATTTTTTCAAAACTGTTCGACTCCCCAAGTTCCGGAATAGAAACAATAACTTTGTTGCAGACAACACTTTGACACGCAGCACAGTATCACTTATAATCTTATCTCATACACGAATTATAAACAGCGTAAACAAAAACTTTCGCTGAAGTAACCTGTAAAATTTATTATTAACCAACATTCGATCCTTGTAACCAATTATCTGATCAAGATGAATTGCTCCTCAATGAATATTGAACATTCTTAGAATTTTGAAAAAAATATTTTACAAATTCTTATTCCTTCAGAAATTCTCGACTCCCGACTGCTACTCCCCATTTCTGAAAAAGAAACAATAACTTTGCTACAGACAGCATTTCACAGTATCGTTTAAAACCTTATCCCATACAAGCGATATAAACAAAGCAAACAAAAAAAAAGATTCGCCGAAGTAACCCGCAAGAAATTACTAACATTCGATCCACCGGCCAACCATCTGTTCTTGACGAATCACCGCCCAATGAACACTGAACATTCTTAGAGTTTTGGAAAAAAAAAAGAGAATTACTTTCATGGAAAAATCGGAAGCTAAATTTTTATACCGATTCTTGATTTCAATTTCCTATTTATTCAAAAATGCTCGACTCCCGACTATGACTCCACATTTCTGAAACTGAAGCAACAACTTTGTTACAGATAGCACCTCACAGTATCACTTATAATTTTATCTCAAAAACGAAATATAAACAAAGCAAACAAAAAGATTCCTGAAGTAACCTGTAAGAAATTAATAACACCCGATCTCTAGCCAACCATCTGTTCTTGACGAATTGCCAGTCAATCAACATTAAACATTCTTAAAATTTTGAAAAAAAAAATTATTTTTATGAACAAGTTGACGTTTGATTTTTATACCGACTCTTTACGGATTCGTATTCCTTCAAAATGCTCGACTCCTGACTGCGATTCACCATTTCTGAAAAAGAAACAACTTTTCACTTCACAGTATCGTTTATAATCTTATCTCATTCAAGAAATATAAGCAAAGTAAACAAAAAAAGATTCGCCGAAGTAAGATATTAGATCCTCCAATCAAAAAAAAAAAAAAATTTATTTTTATGAAAAAGTCGGAATTTGGATTTGTATACTGATTCTTTATTTCAATTTCCTATTTCTTCAAAAAAATCTTGACTCCTGACTGCGACTCCCCAATTTTTTGAAAAAGAAACCAAAGAAAATAGATTCACAGTATCGCTTATAATCTTATCTCATACACGAGATATAAACAAAGCAAACTAAAAGATTCGCTAAAGTAACCCGCAAGAAATTACCAACCCCCAATCCAACCATCTGCTCTTTGACGAATTGCATCTCAATAAATACTGAACATTCTTAGAATTTTGAAAAAAATAATATTTTTTATGAAAATGTCGGAAGTTGGAATTTTATACCGATTCTTGACTTCAATTCCCTATTTCTTCAAAAATGCTCGACTCCCGACTGTGACTCCACTTTTCCGAAAAACAAACAATAACTTTGCTGCAGACAACTCTTCCCAATATTGTTATAATGTTATCTCATACAAGAGATATAAACAAAGCAACAAAAAGATTCGGTGAAATAACCCATTAGAAATTATTAACACCTGATCCTCTAACGACTCATTCTGATCTTGACGAATTGTTTTTAATGAACATTGAACATTCTTAGAATTAAAAAAAAAAAAAAAAGAAAATTATTTTTATGAAAAATCTGAAGTTGACTTTTATACCGATTCTTAATCCCGACCCTTATTCCTTCAAAATGCTCGACTCCCGACTGCGACTCCCCATTTCTGAAAACAAACTATAATATTATCTCACACAGCAGTTCATAGTATCACTTAAAACCTTATTTCATACAAGAGACATAAACAAAGCAAACAAAAAGATTCACTGAAGTAACTTGCAAGATATTATTAACTAACATTCGATCCTTTAAGCCAATAATCTGATCTTGATGAATGGCCTCTCAATAAACAATGAACATTCTTAGAATTTTGAAAAAAAAATTTATGAAAAATCGGAAGTTGGAATTTTATTCCATCATCCGATATGTTCAAAATTTCTGGACTCCCCGACTGCGACTTCCAATTTTTGAAAAAGAAACAAACAAGCAGTGCTTCACAGTATTGCTTATAATCTTATCTCATACAAGAAATATAAACAAAATAAACAAAAGCCTTCACTGAAGTAACTCTTAAGAAATTATTAATCAGCATTCGATGCTCTAAATCAATCACCTGATCTTGATGAATAGTCAGTCTCTCAATAAATGTTGAACGTTCTTAGAATTATGAAATAGTCGTATTTTTATACCGACTCTTGACCCCTACTCTATATTCCTTGAAAAATGCTCTACTCCCGACTGCGACTCCGCATTTTCGAAAAGGAAACAATAACTTTGCTCCAGGCAACACTTCACAGTATAGCTTATAATCTTATCTCAAACACGAAAAGTTAAAAAAAAAAAACAAAAAAAAAAAAAAAAAACAAATTCTCCGAAGTAACTAGAAAGATATTATTAATCAACATTCGATCCTCGAACCAATCATCGAAGAAAATTATTTTATGAAAAAGTCGGAAGTTTTGACTCTTTAATTCCCTATTTCTTCAAAAAGTGCTCTATTCCTGACTGCGACTTCAATTTTTGAAAAATAAAGCAAAGAAAAGAGTTCCACAGTATCGCTTATAATCTTATCTCATACAAGAGATATAAACAAAAAGATCGCTGCTCGAGTAACCCGCAAGAAATTACCAACACCCGATCCTCCGGCCAACCATCTGCTCTTGACGAATCGCCTCTAGATGAACTTGTCACTTTCTCCGAAGCACTCGCTCGGAAGAAAACGGAACAATGAAGTAAATAAACAAACACTCAACAGGTGTTACTCAAGGCATTGTTGCTCCCAATACGCATAAACCATCATAAAAAAAATAAAAAAGGAAGAAAGAATCAAAGAAGAACCATAAAATAAAAAAAAAAAAAGAACCGTGAGAATTACGGCCGTGAGAAATGTGCCCCTCCTACTACAAGGCAAGAGGCCATTACATGGTTTTCGAATCTAACGCAGCGATGGCCCTCGCATATTAATCGTGTGCGAGGAATCTGCCATGGAAGATCTCGAATCAAGATAACAGTTTGGGATGTGTCCGTACGTCTGATGATTTACTTTTTTCATTTATTCAGTTATCATCATTATTTTTTTTCTAATAGTCGAAAAATGTAGATGAGTTATACGAAAAGAAGGTTCAGGGAAGGAACGGTAATTTCTGTGAAGTATTTCCTAGCATGATGAGTAGTACACTACAGCAATTTGGAAAAGGCCAATTTTGTGATGTATGAAACGTTATTGAAGATATTTAACTTTTATCTCATCTAGAGTTGGAATAGAAATTTTTATTAAATTGTTGTTTGATAGAGTGTAAAGATTAAAATTTGAAAGTTATTTTTACGAACTATTTATTTAAGTATGATATTCCGATTATTTTGCAAAGCGTTTATAAATTTTTCAATATTCTTCTGATGATTTACTTTCTTTATTTGTTCAGTTATCAATGTTTTACATAGTGGGAAAATATAGATGAGTACGAATAGAAGGTTTAGGAAAGAACAATAATTTCTGTGAAGTATTTCTTGGCATGATAAATGTATTACAGTAATTTGGCAAGAGAGCAGTTTTTGTGACGTATGAAATGAGATATATTATAGAAGATATTTGACTTTTATTATATTTATCTTATCTGAAGTTGGGATAGAAATTTTTTTTGATATAGTGTAAACATTTACAATTGAATGACATTTTTATGAACACTGATTTTTATGTCTGATGTTCAGGTCATTTTACGAAGCAAGAAACATTTTCATTGTGAAGATTTCATTCATTCATTCTGATTCATAATTGATTCATTCTTCCTTCACTCATTCATTCTGATTTTTCATTCATCTGATGATTTATCTTCTTTATTTATTCAGAAATCATTAGTATTTTTTCATAATGTGAAAATGTAGATGAGTACAAATATAATGTTCAGAATTCTGAACGAATACACTTTCTCCTTCTCAAGACTAAAGGAAGGATATTTCGATTGACAAATTTAATGTGCCCATTTCTAGCATAGACGAAAAAAAGAAACCCAAAGAGCTGTTCGTTAGATCACACTTTGAAAAAAATTAATAACATTTATTTGATAGTTTAGAAATAGCTCTAATGCCATATTTTGTTTCGCATTGTAAAATTTATATTAATTATTGCAATTCATTAAATTTCTTACTACTTAAAAACTTTCCAATGTTTTATCGATATTATTAGCAAATATCAGGAAATAT
The DNA here is from genome assembly GCA_021605095.1 of Caerostris extrusa. Classification (NCBI taxonomy): domain Eukaryota; kingdom Metazoa; phylum Arthropoda; class Arachnida; order Araneae; family Araneidae; genus Caerostris; species Caerostris extrusa. The sequence continues at coordinate 111,886 of BPLR01007723.1, forward strand.
TGAAAAAAAAGGATTGATTTTTTTAGGAAAACATTTAATTGTTAAAAATCTTTAATTATTAAAAAATAATAATTTTCTCTAAATTCTGAATCTTTATGTACAAGCATGCAACAAGATATGTTTTAGGATCGTGAAATTTTTTTTTTTAAAATTCATACATAGTAGCATGGAAAATAAATAATTTACCAACGAATGCACGAAATGTATGTCCTATATGAGTGCAAGAAAAAAAAAATAATAATAAAATTTTGGATTCTCACAAGAGTATAAAAATTTCTTCCGTGGCTCATGAATAATATATGAAGTATAAAAAAGTGATAAAAAAAAAAAAATATATATATATATAAAAAAGAAAAAGAAAAAAATTCCCCAGAAATGCAATATTTGTCCGTTACGCTCTGCTGGTTCAGGGATTAATATATCCTATTGAGAGAGAGCGAGGGTATATACGAAAAAAGTTTTAAGTTTCACCTGACGCTCACAAAACTGATTGATACGAAGCATAAAAGACAAAAAAAAAACAAAAAAAAAAAACTCCAGGGTCTATAGTTGATATGATAGTATATATTAATACGAGTTATATACGGAATCCTGCAGTTGCTAAGATAAAGTTTTCTTTTTATCAGGAGAGAGTTGTGGTCTGAATTGTGTGGAGTGTTATTATATTATATTACATGGCAGGCATGTGGATAGAATTTGTTTTTCCCAGTTTTTTTCAGAGGTGAGGTGCCAATGAAACTTCCAGGTGGTTCAACAAATTGGGGCTTAATTTTCTGCAGTCTCAATTTAGAAATGTATCCCCTCTTTCTTAAGAAACATCGTCTGTGGTATTTTTTTTTTTTTTTTTTTCACTTTTTTACTTTTTTCCTCAAGTTATTTCATTTGTTTTGCAGAATGAAATGGAATGTTTATTTATGTGTTAGAGAATAACAAAGCGGCTGAAAAAAAAAAAATATTTTGGGTTGTGTAACACATATTTAATCCTGACGATATTTTTTTCTTTGCTATGTGATGTAATTAAATTTATGGACAATACGTGTCTCTCAATTATAATTTTTGAATGTATAGCAGACTATCATCAAAATGAATATTTACTAAATCGGCACCAAATTTTGAATCCTTTCATAATAATTATAATTAAGAGGCATGTGAAATTTGAAATTTTTTTATTATTTTAACCTATTTTATTTGTTGGGAATGCAATCTTATGAATAATCTAGTTAGTAATCAAAGCTATTATAAGATTTGAGATCTAATTTTTTAAATGTATAGCAAACTAGTACCAAAGCAGACATGCACCAAAACTGTCGCCCGATTTTGAATCCTTTGATAATAATTATAATTCAGAGGATGTGAAAAGTTTTTAATTATTTTTCTCTTTTTTTGTTTGATTTGAATATAATCTTATGAACAACCAAATTAATAATCATAACCATTATGAAATTTGAGGCTTAACTTTTAAATGTATAACAAATAGTACCAAACTAAAAGATGTACCAAACTGGCACCCAATTTTGATTCCTTTCATAATAATTATAATTAAGAGGCGTATGAAATTTAAGTAAAATTTTTTTATTATTTTTTTCATCGGTTCAGAATATAATATGAAAACAATTTAGTTAACAATTTTGGTCATTATAAGACCAGAGGTATAATTTTTGAAATGCATAGCAGCAGACTAGTACCAAAATAAATATTTACAAAATTGGCATCCTATTTTGAATCCTTTGACAAAAATAATTGTAATTAAGATTCACAAGAAATTTAATTGTTAAATTAAATATTTAAAAAACTTTCACCTTATTTTGAATGCTTTGATAAAAACAATTGTTATTAAAAGGTACATGAAATTGTTTAATTATTTTTATTTCATAATTAGGGTAATTCATATTATTTAAGTTCACTTAATTTACCATATACAACTTTGTTGAGATAGCAATTTCTTTCGTACACTTCTACTTACATATATGATGGGTTTTAATGCTGGAAAAATATTATGTACCACAATGATTTTACATTCATTTTTATGTCTAACAATATTTACTTAAAATTAGTTTATATAACAATATAACTCATACACTAGCCTATTATACTAATAAATGTGAGTTTCTTATAAAATGGGTTTTAACACTGAAAGAATGTAAGCATTATAATTTTCTACATTAAAATTCATAATTTTTTTTTTTTAAAAATAAGTTTTTACAATATAATTTAAAATATAAGTATATGTCAATATTTTTTTAAATTCAGGAATCAATATTTTAATTGAAATTTTATATGCAATATATTTTATCTCTTTGCCAACTGTAATGGCATGTTTGTTAAAACTAACATTTGAATAAAATAGCTGTAGAATTTCTTTTTTCGATTGCATTATTTTTTAAAGAAATATATATATAATTTTCTCCAATATTATTGTTCTCTTGAAGCTCAAATTTCTTATAAAAATATCATAAAATCATAAATGATTAAAAATTTTAAAAAATTTCATTAATTTTTTTATTTTTTACAGGGTGGAAGTGTTGAAGACGCGAATAGTTTATTCCCTGGTGATCATAACAGTGTAATAAGAAAAGGTGAGTTTTGAAGTTTATAATTTTTTAAGTAATTAATATTTTTAATATTATGATATTTGCAACTCCATTTTTTTTAATATTTTATGAATTATTTTCCATGTAGTTTGCATAATATATGAAAAGTAAAAACATTTAAATAACAAGACATTTAAATTTCTTTAAAATTAAAAATTGTATGAAATTCATTTGCAATAATTTTTATTGTTAAAAAATGAAATGTTTATAAATTTAATGAAGTTATTTCTCTTTTTAATTCTAAGTGCAAATTTAATTTTTTTCATTTTTTAATAATTATAAATTACAATCCTATAATTATTATTTCAAAAGAAAATAAATCGAAAGATTACTCTAGAGAAGAAATTATATATAATGAATAACAAAGAAATCTATAAAGAGTATTCACAAATAGTGAAAAACTAGATATAATAAACCAATATTATTAAAAATATGTAGAATTTTTATAATAAAACATAATTAAATGAGAATAATTATGTTTTATAATTACATAATTAAATAATTATATAAACTGAATTTTATTTAATATTAATTAAAATTTTATTTCCAAGTTGTTAAAATTTCTACAAAAAAAATTAAACAATAATTATTGCTATTGCTAATGATATGAAATGACAACTATTGCTAGAATTTGGATAATTAAACTATTCTGTGGCATTCTTTTCTATAACACTTTAAAAAAAAAAAAATGTTAGACTTAACATGTAGACATTAGACAAAACATGCTAATTTTAATTTCCAAGTTGTTAAAATTTCTACAAGAAAAATAAACAATAATTATTGCTATTGCTAATAGTATTAAATGATAATTATTGCTAGACTTTTGATAATCAAACTATTCTTTAGCATTCTATTCCTTCACACTTTAAAAAAGCAAAACATGTTAGACCAAATTTTTTTTTCTTAACATGTACAGATTTACTTTAAAGAACGTATCTCAAAGCATGAAATAGGTTGCATTAATTAAAACTTCTCTTTATCATTAATATTGCAGCCAGAAAAGGGAACGACAACAACAAAAAAAAAAAAAATTCTTCGAAAAATTAAAAAAAAAAAAAAAAAAAAAAAAGAACTCATCTACAACTTGATTCTAAATGAGTCACGATTTAGAACATTTCCCGGGAGAGAGATACTTGAAAAATAAAAAAAGTCAAGCGGGATGATTTATGAAAGATTTTACGACTGTTCAACTTTAGAAAAATTCTTTATTTATGAACAGAGGAAAACAGAACCTCCAATCTCTTTTACGCCACTGCCCAATGGGGACTGGGGGACCGATATTGCTCCCAGAATGGATTGTTTTATTTCATGTTCCTTCCACTTTGTAAATCGTTTTAATTTTACCCTGGAGTCAAGCGTTTCAAAATGTCATTCAATGCCATAATTTGTCTTGACAGTGGCGAAGATTTTGTCTTTATTGTATATCAGTTTCTAATGCTCTTTTATTGGTCCGAAAAAAGTTTTCTTTTTTTTATAAAAGTTTTTGACAGCAAGTATATATATCTTTTTATAAGAATTTTTTTTTCTTTGGGTTTTTCTAAATCATAAAAACATCATCAGTATTTCATGCAAAAAAAAAAAAAATAAATAAATAAATAAATAAACCCTTTCTTATAAATGCCACTTTAAATACGTGAAATGAAATGAAATAAAATATGTAAAGGGAATCGTTTTCGTTTTGTGGTTGTTGTGTAATATTGTCCGAAACCCACAATATTTGAAACTTGAAATCCACAACAGAATTACAATATTTGAAATGCACAATGCAACAATAGTATTTGAAAGGACCAACGAGATCACAATATTTGAAATGCACAATAGTTTAGGGTTATGGTAAAAATGGTTCATTTTAAATATGCGGAGAAATAAATATTACGAATAATTTATTCGCTGTATTTTAAAAGGAATAATTTTTCCTTTTTAATTCTAGACTAAAAACAAATTTTAAACATAATAGAACTGAAATTAGGTTGTTTATGCTATTGTTTTATTAAAATTAAAAGACAAAAAAAGAAAAAGTTTACAAAATCGGCTATCCAATAAATTCGAGATTAGCTTATTTTAAAATAAATCAACATATTTACAAAAAAATTGCCATTTTTTTTTTTTAACATTATCATTTAAAAATATTTAATAGTTGTTGATAACCGTTATATTTTTTTGTGCAAAAAAAATATACTCTACCCATGTAAGTTAAATGAAGTGTAAAAAAAAAATGTTAAATTTATGCAAACTACATGCAAATTGTGTACTTTGGAAATTGTAGTAGTTTTGATTAGTTCTTATAATGATTGCAAAGTATGTTGTAAGTCAAACATTGCATTTTCCCCAACAAGCTGCCGAATGGAATTATGGGCGTATGTGGGAAACGCAATGTAGGGGTAAGTATAAAGTAGTAATAGACACAATCCATTTTGAGATACCAACATTACTAATCTGCACCTAATTCTGTTTTTACACGATAGATACGTTCAAAAAAAATACGTATAAAAACATATTGTATCTACGGAAAAATAGAAGATTGGCTTCAGTACCAAGAAATCACCAAATATTATACAATAAACCACGAGTTTTCATGTCAGAATCTTAAACATTTTATTTCATAAAGATTTCGCATGTATCATACAAAGTAAATTATCATTTGAAAAGAGGAAAAAAGATGTCACTCATTCATGAACATAAAAATCAGGCAAAATAATATGAGTCACCCATAATAAGATCATAGTCGTTGTCATTTTCTTACAATAAACGTATATGTATATACAATATAATACGTGTGACTGCAGTATTACTGCTTTCGCTAAAAATGCCTTGGTTATCGTCTTCGTGCTCCATTGGTGAAATTCTTTTTGTAATATCTTGAATAAAATTAGTAACTAGCCTCCTGTGGTGCTGTTGTTTCAATGGATTTAAGAACGAATTCAGTAATTAATCGTTGTTTTTGTGGTTTGGCTAGACCATTGTATAATTCTATAATGACTTTGCCTGATATTTTTTCCTTCTCATGTCTTTTGAGCAAACCTGTCATCCAGCCTGTTATTTGCAGAAGATTCATTCTTTTTGTTTAACTCAGATGAAGTGTCTGGTTCCATTTCTTTAATCTGCCTGCATATTTTTAATGTTGTTGCTTGATGACGTTTCCAATTTATCTTTATCTTCCTTTTTTTGCAATTTATCTTCTGTCCACATTACCAGAGCTTTACCACTTTCTCTTTGTCAATATCTCTTGTGTATGATGATTTATCTTTGTCCCAGAAAATACCGACTTTCTAATAGCAACCTAATTTTTCTTGATAGTTATTACGGTAGCATCATGTAGACCACAATGTTTTCCTACAGACGTTGCACCTTGTCAACGGCAAGACGATCTAAATTTGAATTTTAATATCCAAAGAGATCGCTTTCCTTATCGCTTTTGTTATAAGTGAATTATGTGACATTATGTAAGGGCTATTGAAAAATATTTTGGTTATAATTAATGAAACAAATATTTATAAAGATCAAAATGGTACTTTTCTTATTTTCTACCTTTTGATGTTGTTCTATCTACTTTCTCTTTACTTTTTTTGTACAAAATTCCATATTGAGATTATGCATTTCGGGAGTTCCCACAAATGGAAATCACATTACATTCCTTGTCTCCAATGTCGCAATTATGAAAATAAAAGTAAAGCAAGATTTTCTGCATATAATTTCGGTCGATTGTGTTAAATCAAAATAAATCGTCTAAAATGAAAATAAGTTTTATTTTTTCTAATTCGTGTTAAATTAAAATCGTGCAGAAGAAGTTCGTGTAAAAAACAGAATTGGGTGTATTTTAAATTAAATAAAAGCATGATTTTGAAGAAGACAGATTAAAATTGTTAGGTATATGCATGTTATTTAGGCATCTAGTAGATTATTGCTTACTGATAATACTATTTATAAAGTTTAGAAAATTTAAAAGAGGATTGCTTACTTCATTTGAAATTCGTTAGTTTTTAAAAGATGGATTCTTACAACAAGAAAATAATTTTCAAAAATAGTTGTAATCTTTTTCTAGCATATACAAGCTGTTTATAAACTGTTTTGATAGAGTGTGAGAGGTGACTGTACCAATCAAGATAAACAGAACTTACAGTGGGCGCTTTTTATCCGACACGTCACGTCCAGGACCGCCTGTCTTGACCTGTCGTGCCGGATTACCAAATGTCAATATAGTTTTAACGGGAGTATCAAAAATAGATCATTCTAGATAAAAAAAATATAAACGATTCAAACATGTACATATTGAATGTTTTTACACACATTCTGAACTTTTGTAGATATAAATATTTGAGAAAAATTTTCAACGTTATAGAAACTATAAAATAAATTATTTAGGAGGAATTTGTAATTATTAAATATTAAAGAATTTGTGATTAATAAACTACAAATTCTTAATTTCTTCTTTTTTGTTTTTTAACACCGTGAATTGTCGAAGTACCATTATTGAAGTCACTCATTATGAAATTTCCTTATTTTTTTTAGACGATTCATTATCTCTTGTTTTCGAGATGGCTCATTATCTAAATCACATACTTACGCTTATTAGCTTTATTAGAACTTGAAGAGCATCTAAGAACATTTTATTAAACAGCATGAGGTAACAATACGCTGAGCATTATAATATGAATTTACATACAGTATACTGTATGCACAATGAAAATACATATAAGAACTTACATACAGTATATTATATGCACGCAGAATATGCACATACGAACTTACATACAGCATACTGTATACACATTGAATTGACACTGAGAGAGCAAGGCGATCCGAGCTCCACAATAAATATTGTTCGTCTCGATGGGTACTATCACCACTCTTATTTTGTCAAAACTGTTTACGAAAATCCTTTATAAATACAAAATCGAATTTGTGTTAAATAAAACGTCTGTGAGTTATACTTTTAAAGATCAATGGATAAAAAATGTGCAATGGAGATAATAATTAAATAATTAAATATTAAATATTTAGATACAAAGAGAAATATAAAAAAAAAACTTTAATTTTTAACAAAACTTAATTTGTATAATTGCGAAGAGACAATTGACTATAAAAAGGAAAGAAATTAATTCTTTTACAATAAACTGATCAAACATCCACAAGCAATTTGTCAACAAAGTTAACTCGTTAAATTATAAAGATTCAAAAATTTTGTCAAGCAAAAAATTATAAAGATTTAGCATGCTGTAAAAAAGTAATTTTATCAACATTATCTAAATAATTTTAATGTTTTTTTTTTAATTAGTTTATTGTATTCATTAAATATCATATTTTGTTTTTCTTTGAAAATTAGACCTCATTAATTTTGCTATACGTTAATTCATTATACTTTAAGTATTGTTGTATTTGTCTTCCGGATAATTTTATGTGTGTTACTATGTTTTTTGTATTGAGTTACTAAGCTTACATTGGTTATAATAAATTAAATTAAAAAAATTCAAAGTGTCCTGCTATCACAAAAATTAGGCTTAATAGGAAAATATAATCAAACAAATTTGAAATTAAACTTTAAAAACTGAAACAACCAGGTGAAAATTCAATAATTTTTCACAATGTTATAATGAATATTTATTAAAATATTTAAATGCAAGCTTAGTAACTTCTGTATATATTTTATAAATTTTCAACGAGGGAGACACTTCAAACCTACCTAAATATACAAAAAAAATTAAAGAACATATTTAATACTTAATTCATTTATATATGAGGTGCAATTCCACCTGAAAATTATAACTTATTACTTATTAAGTGCATCACTGAATACCTGCTTTTTGATATCCTAATGACATCCTGGCAATATTTTTAATTTTTTTGACATCCTGGCAATATTTTCATTTTCAAGACACATAACTTTATTCTTTGAACAGAATTCTTACAATCAGAATGGTTTCCATTTAGTAATAATAGTTTATTAGCAAAGAGTGAAAAAAAATGATAAAATCACATTGAAATTAAATGCAGATATGTTACAACAAGTTTGCAAAAGTTATTACAAGAATACAATGAATTATAACACAGAAAAAAAAAAAATAAGCTAAGGCACTACGTAACTAACATATAAGTAAAACGAAAAGTATACATACAGAAGGAATACAGAAGGAATGAATAATGGTGATAAACCTGTAAAAAATGACGTATGGCATAGGATACAAAAAAATATGATGGCTTTTCATTCTACGAAGGATGAAATACTTTTGTTGGGATTGGTAGAATGGGCACACAGAATTCCATTTGTATTTCAGGGCTGGTAGTTTTTTAAGATAATTAATTGTTCATTTTCTTAAGTTCGTTAATCTTGATTTTCCATCTGGTCCATGGGCTGTAAATTATATTTATGTGCCACTGAATGTAAAAAAAAGCTAAGAAGGGACTTTAAGATGCCATGATTCTGTAAAAGTACAAGTAGTTACAGAGTGGAATAATTATCCGGTTTCTCCCACAGGAGCAGAAAATTGAACTGAGAGATTGAATCCTTTGTTGGAAATGAACCATGAGCACTTGTAAACATAATTTCTTCTTCAGAAATATATATAAATAAATATATTTTGATTATTTGAGACTACGTATGATTATATCAAATTTTCCCTTTGTGCTGCTTTCTTTTCAATCTAGTTACCAGTTCTTTAAAGAACAATTATTCAAGTTATTGTTGAGAAGTGAAAATAAAGTTAATCAAAATCAAAGCCTGCATTATTAACGAAATTTTTTTATGACAGCCATTTCCCATTAGCCAGGCACGTTGCTGTACGAGGCAGCTGTTAACCGAGCTACACGAATATTTCTATATGTTTTGTTCAAAGAAAAGGAAATATTATAATTCCACACAAAATAATTATACAAGTTATAAAGTTTTGGCTGAATCAATATTCGTAGATTTCAGTCTTTCTAAATTACAAAATGCATATAACTGATATAATAATACAGATCAGTACATCATACTTATATAACGAATAACTGATTTCTCTGCACTTCCAAAGATAATCATAGCATTATATCAATTGACTACCACATGTTAAATATTCACTTCTTCCATCGGAAATCTTTGAGCCTGCCAAATGCAAGGGCTATAAGCATGTGTTTGGGTAGCGCGCGGGGTGTCTCTCTCGTTTGGCGCACCCGGGTGACAGTTGTTGTGAGTGACAATTGTTGTCTGGTGTCCGTCAGGCATCAAACCGAGGAACAGTGACAATCATAAAGAAATGGTCATCACAGGCGTGACGTCACCCACCGACGTGTTCTGCTCCGTGCCCGGCCGGCTCTCCCTGCTCAGCTCCACCTCCAAGTACAAGGTGACGGTGGGGAGGTGCAGAGGAGGCTCTCGCCCCCGGAATGCCTCAACGCCTCGCTCCTGGGAGGAGTCCTCAGGAGGTAATCACTCTTCTCCTTCTTCTTTAGCATTTCTTTTGGCTTGTCTATCTCTGTAGATATTTATATGTATGTAGTGTATCTATATCTGTATCTATTTGTCTGTCTCTGTCAATCAATATATATATATATATATATTTGTATCTGATATACAAATACAAATTAATGACTGATAAGCACACCATGTATATAACTGATATGTGCAGCATATTATTCATTATTATATTAACAATTGATTTCAAGCTTCCTGATCCAACCATAGTATTACATCATGATGTATATGGATATTCATTATTATTATTTTTTCATCGTTATTTAGTTGATTTATGCACATATAAAATAAAATGTATATCTTTCGTTTGAGAAAAATGCAAAAAAAAAAAAAAAAAAAAAGTCCAAATTTATAAGATAGGTGGAGATAGGCAACGTTTGATTCCTAACATGAAAAAATGTTTGAAAAGGTTAAATTAAAAATCCAGCAATTACTTTTCGTTTTTTTTTTTTCTGTTAAAAAAAACCGCAAAATAAAGATAACTTCAAATTTATTAATTATAAAAGGCGGAATTTATTTCATGCCACTTTTTTCTTTGTTAGAATAAAACAATATTTTTTTTAAAAATTGTATTTCTAAGTCCTCTCACTATGAAGCACATTTTTTACTATTCATTTGTTATAACTTCCCATAAATGGTAAAAAAAATGATTAAATTTTAGTTAAAATGATTAGAAAAGTATATAATTGCTTATTTCAATGCATATTTATTTTTAAAATCTTCATGAAGTGATGGAAAAAAGGATATCTGACTACGAGCATATATAAATCTACAAGTTTTTCCAAGATATTCAGAAAATGTTTAATAATTTTTTTAATCAAAAATGACTTGGTTAACTATAAAATGTAAATGGCAAAATGGCTAATTTAATTTAAAAGCAAATATAAAATTTTAAATGTGGCATTGATATTATTGTAATTACTTAATTATAATAAAATTAATAATACATAATTTAATTTTTTTAGAATTAATGTAAGTGAAAAATGGTATAGTTTCTTTATAACTGTCAGAGGATAATTTATGTACAAAAGAAGCAAAAATGGATCTGAGATACCATTTGTATATTTTTAGAGGTAACTAAAATAATGTTTTGAATTAGAATGATACAAAATTTTCTTCAACTATATTTTACTTTTCTATTGTTATTACTAATGCCCTTGGTGCAGCAAAGTCTACACCATGTCCAAAAGACCTCGTCGCAGACGACTGGTCCATGGCTGAGGATAATATGCAGCTTCACTTTAGCGGGACTGAAGACTGACTAAATCTTAAAACAACGCTCTACGATAATATTACACCGGGATCTACGGTTTAAAGTGGATTCGAACCACTACAAACATATATGGCACCGAGCACCAGACACTCGACCATTCAGGCCCCCTACTCTTCTTCCTATACATTATGCCCATTCCCTAAAAAAAAAAACACTTCCAATCCTTAAAATGAAGCAGAGATTCTTCAAAATTACGCAACAATACAGAGTACAGATTTATGGATTCATTTTTTGTAAATGTAACTACTTTTCTTCCTATATATTTACAAAAGACGAATCCATAAGTCTGTACTCTGTATAGTTGAAGAATCTTTACTTTATTTTATGGATCGGAAAAGTTTTATAGATGAGATGATTGTAACAGAAATTTCTTGAAGGTAGAAGATTGATGCAAAATAATTATATCCATCCCACCAAAGAATTCCAAAATTTACAATGTAACATCTAAAAAAACCTCTTCCAATCCATAAAATAAAGCAAAGATTCTTCAACAATACAGAGTACAGATTTATGGATTCATCTTTTGTAAATGTAATTACTTTTCTTCCTATACATTTACAAAAAGACGAATCCATAAATCTGTACTTTGTACTTTGCGTAATTTTGAAGAATCGTTGCTTCATTTTAAGAATTGGAAAATATTTTAGATGAGGTACTGTAACTGGTAAAAGATTGATGCAAAATAATTACATCCACCCTACCAAAGAATTCCAAAATTTAGAATGTAATGAAATTTTCTATCGTTCGCTGGTCAGAATGAAAGTTTTCTGAAAAGTATTCGTAAATCCCGCGCATACCGTCTTTCGGCCAAATATTCATCTGAGAGCAATTATTTCGACTGAGTGCCGTGGAAAGTTGAACGTCTTCGTCTGCATGAAATTTTTCCATCTTAATATCGTCTTTTCACTGGCCATCCGTAAAATGCTTCTCGTGTACTCAGCGTGGCGGAATATAGGAATTGCCAAAAGTAGAATCGTCCATAAATCACGACTCCTTTCTGCTTCCAGTTCGAAGGAAAATTAATAACATTCTGTTGGACTAACTTCCTGGGAATAACAACAACAACAGTAGAAGCAACAACAGCAACAGCAACGAGACCCTATTGCCTTTCAAAGTATGTGTCATACCAAGCTTAAGGCTCATCCAACCATGTATGTTTGGCGAAAAGTAAATTTCGCCAAATCGCCGGTCGCTATTAATAACGGATAGGACAAACTTATAAAAGATATCAGAACGTCTCTGGTCGAAAAGTATTTGCGAACTTCCATGCCACGACGATGCAAGTCCCGGCTTCTTCTCCTCCTACCTTCCCCCCTCCCCACCTTTGGTGCACCCCACGTGTTCGAATTCCATCTATGTCCGTTCGAAACAATCCCAAAACTAAAGAGGAAGGGGGCTTTTCATATCTGGATGAGTCGGAGTTATGGCGCAGTTTGAATTAATAAGTTTTGGAAGAAGACTGATGTGTAGAGAGAAACTCTTTTAGGAATGTAATAACTTTTCAGTTGGTGCCGAGGGACGACAGAGGGATGCGGGGTGGGGGGTGTATAATCCGATCTCCCCGGGTGCATCAGACGATAGTTATCAATGTCATAGTCCTCCACACAGGTATGCGATTAAGGAGAAAAAAAGGCACACGCACTTTATGAATACGCAATAGTGCGTGGTATCTTCTAAATGCATCTGTGCACGGGCCATTGGTGAGCGAATATGAACGCATTCCTCTTTTGATGTGGATTACAACCTTGTTATGTGTGTCGTTTTCGGTTTCTAATATGGTTTATTCCTCTTGAAGCTATAAATAGGAAAAAGAGGAATGCAGGATTTTTCCAAGTCACGTATAAAGTTCATAGCCAAGACGAATTCGATCTCGCCAAAGAAGTTTTCTTGTTTGTGAAGATATCAGTTAAAGTGGTTTCTAAATAAATAGTTGCTTCTCCTATCTTTACATTTTTATTAAAATCAGGATGATAGCATAATGTTAGACTAAATTAAAAGGAATTTTTTTATTATTTTGGTGGTTATTAAGTAATGAAAAAGAGTATAATTTTATCTAACTTACGGTGAGAATTGCTCATTTGATTGTGTTTTTCCCTTCATTGAACCCGTAAAACCGGAATCCTAAAATGATGTTATACTTACTATCTGTTGCAAATAGCATTTCTTTTAAGAGTTTATAGTTAAAATACATATATTTATAATTAATATTTATGTTCCATACATTGAAATAAACGTAAAAGGTTTAGCTGACTCTAAATAATTATATAAATTTGAGCTTAGTTTCTCGCTGTCCAAAGATTCTCCTCAAATTTATATATTAATCTTACCACAAGGCCTGAATGTCAAGGTCTAGTGCTCTGGTGCCACAGGCTTCGGCTTCGAGTCCCAGCGGTACCATGGATGTTTGTAGTGGTTCGAATCCTTTAAGTCGTAGGTCCCGGTTTGATGTGACTCTAGAGCGTCACGGTGCCAAGACATGTTTCTACCTATAGGTGCTCCATCAAAACAGAAGCTGCCCCCTTTCACTTCAACTATGAGCTCATATGGGTTCGTGGGATTGGTCTAGATGTTGCTGTCTACCAAGTGGGATAAGATACAACAACAACAACAACATTAATCTTACCACAATTGAAAAATAAAAAAAATACTTATACCGATAAAATTAAATTCCTAAACAAAGTTAACGATGTGAATAGATGAAATGAAACATTTTCATTGATAAACATCAAATAGAAAATTGTTGTTGAAGTTCTAAATACATTTAAATCTCACAGAATATTATTAACATCAAGCCAACTTCAATTTACCACCATCGGCCTTTTACTACATTTTTATCTCAAATAGAATGCTTGAAGAAATAACGAAAATTGATAAGCAAGTGGTAAACAAGAACAAAAATATATTTTATTCCGATATTCAATTAATAACTACCAGCATCTATTGAGATTTGATGAAACGTATTTTCCCAATACACAGTGACTGTCCAGTGCCCCAATAGATTCTTTCAGATTAAAGTTGCTACAATTTTATGTCTTCAACTGTCCGAAAATAATTTCATTTTGAGGCACGTACTCGTCTAGCCATCGACACAGGATGAACTGGAAACCTTTAATTCTACCATCTATTCGATTCGTTCATTAGATACGTGACTTTCAGTTATTTGTCAGTTTCGAGTTATTCGTTTGCAGGAGGGGGATTTTCGCCCATCAAAACGTTATTTTTCACTTCCCTTGTTTCCCATCTACTCGATAGTTGGTACTGGTGTATTGGACTGGCCACTTTTTAAAAGTGCTCCTCGCGTGGAGATATTGTTATACTTTTGATGAAAAGTTACTTGAACATGTGCTGTCGAAACAAATCAAGTGGTCATACCTTAAAACATTGTTGTTGTCGAACATTAGTGCATTGTTGAATAGTTTTGAATTTCGTTGTTAGCAAAATATGCCGATGTTAGAAGGTATAAAATTCAAAATTCTATGAATATGAATATTTTGAAATAGTATTCTTTAATGAAACTAAATAAATTGGACTATTAAATGTGTTGTAATTTTTGTTTAGATTTAATTATTTTAATATAATTTTTTAAAAAATTTTATTTTTTAAAATTAATTTGATAGTTAAATTAAATTCAACATTAATTCATTGTTGAATAGTTTTGAATTCCGTTGTTAACCAAATATGCCGATAGAGTTGGTAGGATGTTTCTAATTTTATAAATATGCATATTTTGAAATAGTATTCTTTAAGGAAACTAATCAAGTTGGACTGTTTTATGTGTTGTAATTTTGTTTAGATTTAATTATTTTAATATTATTTTTTAAAAATGTTCATTTTTTAAATTAATTTGATAGTTAAGTTAAACTATTTAACATTAGTGCATTGTTGAATAGTTTTGAATTCCATTGTTAACAAAATATACCGATAGAGAAGGTATGTTTCCTAATTCTATGAGTATGTATATTTGGAAATAGTATTCTTTAAGGAAATTAATCAAATTGAACTATTATATTTGTTTAGATTTATTTATTTTAATATTATTTTTTAAAAATATTAATTTTTAAAACTAATTTGAAAGTTAAAAAATATATTTTTGCATTTGTAATTATGCTGCATTTAGTTTGGTAACATACTTTAAACAAGAGGAGTCTTCATTTTCATTATAAATTTAATTAGTAACGCATTTTATTATCAATTATGAGAGATAACATTATTTGTAATGATGGTAATTTTTAATATATAAATAATTGGAGGGTTTCATTTTTAACTAATGCTTAATGAAATTCAACCTATTAAGAAAATTTTTAAAAAAAAAAAAAAGACTACTTAGGTTAATTTAGTTTCAAACTCCTAATTTTTTTAAATAATTATTTGTCGCATTTATTTATTTGGTTAATGAATAGATTTAAGAAAGAATTTATTTTAAAAATCAAATGATTGTTAAACAGAAATATTTAATTTGTGTGTTTCAAAAGCTTCTAAATTTAAAAACCGAACCAATCTTGTAATCTTATGATATTTGCTTAATTGATATACAAATAAATATATCTATGAAAAAGAAAAAGCAACTAAAATGTTACAAAAAGGATAATTTTTTACATTTCTACAAAAATGAATTATTTTAAAATTAAAAGATCGTTGCAACTCACTATATTTTAACAACGTTGTTGCAACGAAAAGTTGCAAACGAACTGCTATTTACACTGAAAACTAATTCTTTCAATTAAACTTTTATTAAGAACATATTAAAATAACCTGTCAAATAACCAAGAACTAAGAACGAACCCAACCAAGAACCTATTAAATAACAACTTTCTTAACATTATTTTTTTTTTTATCTCATATGTAGTTTAAAACATTTAAGACATCATTGATTAGACATAGAACAAGTTTATGCACCCCAATAAGATAAGAATTAAATATTTCCAAATCTATTTTTTTTGTTTCCTAAGTCATTTTAGGTTTTTAACTGCTGTTTTAAAAGATATCATAAAGAGATTTCTTTGGTCAAGGTTTGTTTACAAAAAATATCGATGAAGTTTGTAAAATTACAGTTTAAGTAAGCAGAAAAAGAAAAATCACCAAAGCATTATAAAATTTCATGGCGAGAAAATATTTCATATTTTTACGTAATTAAATAAAACATAGAGGCCCACGAATTTAAAATAATATCTTTCTAAATTCTCATCAAACCAAAACACTTGAAATTTTTTTTGAAACAAAAGAAAAAATAAACAAAATTTTAGATATAAAGAAAAAATATAGATAATATTCGATATACGTCCGCTTTCTTAAATCCGCTTTGACTTAAGCCATGTTTGGACGCAAAAAATTACTTTTGGTATACGAAACAACGCAGATCGAAATCTTTCCCAAATAGAGATTTTAAAAACAATTTTAGAGGAGTGTCATTTCAACAAAGCATGATAGCATTGTCTTGAATGATAAGACAATGCCACATTTCCATATCATCCTCAGAAGAAGGCAGAAGCAGAACTCTTTGGAATTTATTTTAGTAAGCGCCAAAACTGGTGGTTCTGAACAATGTCCAAATAGGGAAAACATGAGAAGTATATTTGGTAAATTAAAAATTTATATATGTATTTCATCTGATTGCTTTTGTGTTTATGCATTGTGTCTGTGTTATGTGTTTATGTGTTATGTGTTTATGTGTTATATGTTATGTGTCTTTTTATATATTATATGTTTATGTGTTATATGTTATATGTCTGTGTTATGTGTTTGTGTTATGTATTGTGTCACTTATTATATAAGTGTTTAAGCACAGTATTTTAATTAATTTGTGAGAAAAAATATGATTCTTTTTCATGAGAACTGATTAATCATTTTTCTTGAAATTTCTTTTGGTATAAGATCAAGGATTTGGAATGCATTAAGGACGTATACCGAAGTACCACTATAGATAGTAATAAATAGATAAGTGCTAATTAATCATTTTCTTACAAATTTTTCGGTATTCGTTCTATTTAATATAAGTTCAAGGATTTGAAACGAATTAAGGACATATACCGAAATACCACTATCATAGAATAAATAGATAAATACTATTAAATATTTTTCCTAAAAATTTGTCTGGTATACGTCCGGTTTAATATAAATTCAAGGATTTGGAACGTAATAAATAGGTAATATATAGATAAATACTAGTTAATCCTTTTCCTAAAAAAATGTTTGGTATTCGTCCTGATTCGCATAAGTTCAAGGATTTGGAATTTATCAAGGATGTATATCATGGTACCACTATAGATAGCATTTATAAAATAAATAGATTACTAGTTAATCGTTTTCTTAAAAGTTTCTTTGGTATGCATCCTGTTTGGTATAAGTTCAGGAATCTGGAAAAAATGGACGCATACCGATATGCCACTATAGATATCAAATAATAGATATTTAGCCACTTGTATCATAAAACATAGTGGTTTAGTATAGATTTCGTGGAATTGATCTCAGCAAAAGCTCTATTTCATTTTAAAAGCAATGCCCTTTTCGAGTATGACCTTGCGATAGTTATCTATTTTAAATATACAAAAGGTTAAGGCTATAGATTTAAAAAAAAAAAAAATGTGTTTACAATAAACCGGTCCTTGCTTTAAAAACCATCTATTTTGATCGGCATTTCTGGACAGCCACTTTTCCCCGAAGCATCCAGGTGTGGCCGGAAAACAAACCTCCCAGGACGGCGCGATTGATGTGCGAAAACATCTCACTTCCCACCCAAAAGGATGGAGCGTGACAAGTGCCCATTACCGGAGCGATCCAATTTCGCAGGAGGGGGAGACGGGGGCGGTCTGCGAAGCAATCAACGCCCTACTACTGATAATGAGAGGTTGCGGTGCTAACAGGTGAAAAAAAAATGAAAAGATCTCTGTGATTGTGATTTTGTGGATGAGTGCTTTACTGGCCCTGAACGTGGAGAAACCTCTGATTGTGTGAAGGGGTTCTCCAAATTATTTTATTTGACATGTTGTTTGGCTGTTGGATGAATCTCGTCAAAGATTGGACACTTGGGCGGGGAAAAAGAAAACACTTTAAACCGAATTTTTCATATAATTTGCTTTCTCACTTTGTGTACCTGTCATACCATACTGGATAATCCGAAAAGCAATTTCCAAATGACCACACGTATAATTTTTTTTGAAACAAAGTAGTTTGTTGCAGTTTACTTGAATAACTACAGGTATACTATATAAGAACTCATATATGTAACTGACCATCTCTCTAATGTGTATATTTATAATATTTTTTATGTTTACTTAAAAAAAAAATATCATGTGCATATCTATATTTATTATTGAATTAACGGAAATATATTGAAAATCTGATGCCATGAACCGAGATGGGAAAATAAAGTTTTTATTAGAAAAGAGTTATAGTTATAAAAATGGAATAATAAACAAACAGAATAATACTGGAAAAGTATATTGAGAATTTATTTCTTATTTTTACATATAGGGAAAAAAATTATAATAATGTAATCAGTTATTACTCTTGTTTCAAAATGTAAATCTATTGACACGAGAAATGAAATAATCATAAGATATCTGAAGACAGAATAATTGGTATTTATAAGCAATGAATTAAATAATGATAATAATTATTTCTTGGTTGTGTTTGCTGTAAATCTAATTCCAAGAAAATGATAGTACTTATTTATTATCTTTCGAAGTGCGGTTATGTCTTCTACATGCTATTATAATACTTTAACTAAGTTGAAGGACAGCTAAATTAAGATATCAATATCATGGACACAGAAACATCAACATATCATGAGGAAAATGAACTGTTTGATAAGGATATTAATTCCCAAACTAAACAATTTCAAAAGAATAAGGATACAGGTGAGGAGTTTAATATAAAAATGTTAGATGTAGTGAGTTATAAGTTACACTAAAAATTCAAATAAATTAAGTTGTTCAAATATAAGGTGTAAGATATTTATACAAAAATTGTTTGTGATGCATTCATTATTATTTTTTAAATCTTTTTATTTCTTCGTCATGAACTTAATCATACATACTATAATGAAATACTTTTGAACGCTATTTCGAATATACATACATTACACTATATATATATATATATATATATATATATATATATATATATATATATAAATTTTTAGTGTAATATATAATTTATAGGAAACAATTAATTAGTATACATCTATTTATTCTATAAATACTATATATCTACACTCAAGAGCCAAAACATTATGACCACCCCTACATTTTGCAATGAACTCGCCTGGATGACGTGGAAGGCACGTGATCAGGTGGAAGTGGTATTTAACTGGTATTAAGTGGTGGTATTAATCCATGCCAAGGCGGGTTGAAGCTGTGTTGCGCGCCAAAGGTGGGCCAACTCGTTATTGACAGGTGGTCATTATGTTTTGGCTCTTTGAGTGTATATATATTAGTATTATATTATATAAATATATATTCATGTATTTATACAATAAATAGATGAATGCTAGTTAATCTTTTTCCTAAATATTTGCATGGTGTGCGTCCTATTTGGTATAAGTTCAAGAATCGTACACGTTAAGGATCTATACCGATATATATATATATCGATATACGTCTATATATGTGTGTGTGTTTATCTGTTAATGAGCTGCTATGTTGTAGCTATTTTGTTTATGCGATAGCTGTTTTTATGACTAGTTGTGCATGTTACTTAGTTGTTTACATTAGATATAAATATAATTTACGAAAATATGGTCACAAGATTAAAAATAATCAATTAATAAGAAGTTTTATACAAAGAATATATTGGATTGGATTATCACTATAAATTGAAGACTATCTGTGCTGGTGTTTTAAAATTCTATGTATTTCTTTTATCAGAGCGAAGTCCAAAAATGGCGGCAGGTCGCTGAGAGAAAAGTTAGAGAAGATTGGTCTGAACTTACCTGCGGGCAGGCGGAAAGCTGCTAATGTAACTCTCTTAACATCTCTGGTAGAAGGTAAGTGTCTCAATACAGTTTGAATTTCTTTATTAAAAACTCAACTGAGTTTGAGTCAACTGTTTATTTCCCAATATGTTATTACACGATACTTACCAATTACAAATTCTCCACGCTTGGGTCCTAAATCCCTAAACTTGCTTCCCTCTAACTTGTGTCAACATGTCTAACTTGCTTTATAATGAAAATACCACAACAATGCCAACTTAATGTCAGAATGTCAGCTTAAATTCATCGTACTTTGGACAAAAAGTTTTCAGGCGAAAAAGTTCGCATTCTTTGCCCATTCCATGAAAACCTTTGCAAAAAGGTTTTGGGTAAAAATATTTAAAGTGTCGTATTCAATATACCACGAAGAAACAGCTAAAAATTAAGTTATCCAACCACAGTAATTATTTGATGTTAACTTTTACATCGTTTGATGTCACTTACCAGAATTCAAATGATTTCTTTGGTTTAGATGTCCCATATGCCAATTACCAGACCTCTCCAGAACTCAATATATGAAAATACCACTTCAATGTCAACTTAATGTCAGAATTTCAACTTAAATTCATTGTACTTTGGACAAAAAGTTTTCAAGGGAAACACTAATTTTGCATTCTACGTCTATTCCATGAAACATTTTGCAAAAGGTTTTAAAGTAAAAATATTTAAAATGCTGTATTCAATATACCACGAAGAAATAGACAAACATTAAACATATCCAATCACAGGAATTATTTGATGTTACTTTTACATCGTTTGATTTACTTACCAGAATTTAATGATTTCTTTAGTTTAGATGTCCCAAATGCCAATTACCAGGCCTCTCCACAACTTAGTACATGAAAATACCACATCAATGTCAACTTAATGTCAGTACGTCAATTTAAATTCATAGTACTTTGGGCAGAAATGTTTCAGGGGAAAAATTTTGCATCTTTCGCCCATTCCATGAAAAATTTTGCAGAAAGGTTTTAGAGTAAAAATATTTAAAATGCTGTATTCAATATACCACGAAGAAATAGACAAACATTAAACATATCCAACCCCGATAAGTGCTTAATGATACTTTCCAGAATTCAAAAGATTTCTTTGGTTTAGAAATCCAACGTGCTGATTATCAGGCCATTTCAGAAAGCAGTACATGATCGTTGCAGATTCTAAATGCAAAGGATCCATCCTCTTGATACGGAATTATTACAGTACCTCCCACTGAGAATCAATAAACTAGTATGAACTACGGCGAAACTGTCGCAACTATCATAATTAGTAACACAAATGCAGAAGATGTATACATGCTATATAATCACTCTATCTCTCTATTGAGAATAATGATGAACTATCATGGAGAATATATTGAACCATACTATGCTATGCAAAGCTGTTTATGACAAGTTACGTATTCAGTTTAAAATAATAGTAGGCATTTTATTATTTAAGTGTATCATATTTTTAAACATAGAAACATAAAGTTCGTAATGAAAACGAAGTAGAAATAGTCAGTAATGGAAATGGATAATCAAATAAAAATGACTAATTGCATATCATCATTTTTTAAAAACATATTACATTTTTTTTTAGATAATTCACGATTTGAACTTTTTATTGAGAAATTAGGAGGAGGTATATTTCTAATTTAGTATAATATACTTATAATTTTGATGTATATCTCTAATTCAATTTTTATATATAAACTTAACTTATTTTTACTAAAAAATAACGATAATAAATACAAAAAAGAAGATAGAGCCTACCAGTATACTAAATGTAAATAATTTTTATCTTCATCAACATCTGTGGGCCATAGTCCCGTGGTGGGCTGAAACCGTCTGTCTGCTGACAGATTTCGAGACAGGAGATTTTATCTTTTTACGGGGTATTGTTGTCAGCCCTACGCTCAACGCTCATATTAGACAGGGATTTAGTGTTTAAGATGGATTCTGACTTACTACAAGCATCCATGGTATCACAGGGACTCGAATAATTTAATAGAGCTGCATAATAATAAGACAGTATTTTGAATAAATATTCTAAAAAAAAAAAAAATGAAACAATTTAATAGGAAATAGAAAAGAAGAATTTGATTTTTCTAGATCTTTTCAGAAATTGATTGTTATAGAAGTTGTTGTAAGTCAAATCGTGATAAGAATCTTTGGAAACGGAATCTCTTTTAACGCTTTGAATTTGTTTTAATAATACAAATTTTCTTCATTAACATTATTTATACGCACCTTTATTTGTGTATATTTATCATGATTTATGCAGGATTCAAAGCAGATGTTATGCTGTGTCATGGCAGAATTTTAAAGCATCTGCGTTTATTACATCAAAGGAAACGTTAATCAATCAGGATGTTGTGATGGATTTTCCTATCCATTATTTAGATAATGTATTTTAGAAGGCCGTATAATCAAATTTAATTTCACTTTAATTTTAATTACTTCATTGCACGTAGATTTTCGTATAAATATTATCAATTTACTTAAAGTTCCGTTTTAAACTTCAAAATACAGTTAGTTTATCCAGATACTTATTATTTTTCATGCTCTATTTTCTAACGATGTATATCTACTTTATTCTTAAGAAGCCTCATTTTGAAACGTTTCAAGAAAATAAGAGTAGATTTTTTTTTTTTGTATTAAAAACAATAAAAAAAAAAATTGTGGTAAAATAAATTGTAAACATAAATATTTATTTTTTGATAAAATGTAAACTATTTAAAAAAGTACCTTCAAGGTATCGGTATTTACGTATTAACGCCACCGCAGCAGAAGTTGTGCTAATGCGCCAATAAAAAGCTGCCAATGCGCCAAAATAGAGACTGTTTTGAATCTATGTTAAACTCTATATCGGCCTATTTTCCACTGAAATCCGATTGACTACTTTGTTTTTACATAAAGTGTTTTGAATTTTGAAAGTGTTTTGATTTTAAATAAAGTGTTTTATATATTTTATGATTTGTCACAAAAATTTTAAGTGCAGATTGGCGCCACTTAAAAACCGCCAAATCTGTAGCTGCGGTGGTGTTAATACGTCAGTACCAAGGTATCTTTTAAAGTATGCCTTATACAACTATATACGGATCAGTATTTAATCCTAATGTCCTTCAATATTGTGCTTCAAAGTATCAGTCAGATTGTTTTGAATTTTTATTTTGTTAGGAGAAATATTAATTTATTAAATATTTATTAATATTTTAATAAATATTTATCTATTTTAAATGTTAGTATAAGTCTAAAAATAATTTATTTTTGTACAAAAGGAAATTTTTTTGGTAAACCCTCTAAAAAGTGTCTATATATCGTAGGATTGAATATTTTATAACTTCTACTATAAAAAGCAATTAAGACATGTGTGAATTATTTTAAACTATATTGGTTCATTTTCAACACCTATATTTTCAACTGCGATATTCGAAAGGATGTTTTTAGACTTTCTATTGATACCATTTGAAAAAAATTCTTATCTACAAAAGCAATTAAGATACTAGTGAATTACTTTAAATTATATTGGTTCATTTATAAATATTCTGCTTTTTATATTCTACTTGCAAAAGAGTCACGATTTCAATAAGAAAACAATTTGTGTTTATTAAAAATTAATTCTTAGATGTTTTTTTTTTAAGGAACTTTTCAGGTTATAAAGATTAAGGATGTATTTTTGAGGGACTGTTAAGGTTAATAGATTAAGGATGTATTTTATGGAACTTTTCAGGTTATAAGGATTAAGGATGCATTTTAAGGAACTTGTTAAGGATCTAAGGGTTATTTTAAGGAACTGTTGAGGATATAAGGATTAAGGATGTATTTTAAGGAACTTTTAAGTATGTAAGGTATTTTGAGGAGCTTTTAAGGATGTAAGAATTTAGGATGTATTTTAAGGAACTTTTTAAGTATGTAAGGTATTTTGAGGAGCTTTTGGACGTAAGGATTTAGGATGTATTTTAAGGAACTTTTAAGTATGTAAGGTATTTTAGGAGCTTTTTGAGGATGTAAGGATTTAGGATATATTTTAAGGAACTTTTAAGTATGTAAGGTATTTTGAGGAGCTTTTGAGGATGTAAGGATTTAGGATGTATTTTAAGGAACTTTTAAGTATGTAAGGTATTTTGAGGACTTTTGAGGATGTAAGGATTTAGGATGTATTTTAAGGAACTTTTAAGTATGTAAGGTATTTTGAGGAGCTTTTGAGGATGTAAGGATTTAGGATGTATTTTAAGGAACTTTTAAGTATGTAAGGTATTTTGAGGAGCTTTTGAGGATGTAAGGATTTAGGATGTATTTTTAAAGAACTTTTAAGTATGTAAGGTATTTTGAGGAACTTTAAGGATCTAAGGATTTAGGATGTATTTTAAGGAACTTTTAAGTATGTAAGGTATTTTGAGGAGCTTTTATGGACGTGATTTAGGATGTATTTTAAGGAACTTTTAAGTATGTAAGGTATTTTGAGGAGCTTTTATGGACGTATTTAGGATGTATTTTTAAGGAACTTTTAAGTATGTAAGGTATTTTGAGGAGCTTTTTGAGGATGTAAGGATTTAGGATGTATTTTAAGGAACTTTTAAGTATGTAAGGTATTTTGAGGAGCTTTATGGACAGTAGATTTAGGATGTATTTTAAGGAACTTTTAAGTATGTAAGGTATTTTGAGGAGCTTTTGAGGATGTAAGGATTTAGGATGTATTTTTAAGGAACTTTTAAGTATGTAAGGTATTTTGAGGAGCTTTTGAGGATGGGGATTTAGGATGTATTTTAAGGAACTTTTGGAAAAGTATGTAAGGTATTTTTGAGGAGCTTTGAGGATGTAAGGATTTAGGATGTATTTTAAGGAACTTTTAAGTATGTAAGGTATTTTGAGGAGCTTTTTAAGGATGTAAGGATTTAGGATGTATTTTAAGGAACTTTTAAGTATGTAAGGTATTTTGAGGAGCTTTTAAGGATGTAAGGATTTAGGATGTATTTTAAGGAACTTTTAAGTATGTAAGGTATTTTGAGGAGCTTTTAAGGATGTAAGGATTTAGGATGTATTTTAAGGAACTTTAAGTATGTAAGGTATTTTTGAGGAGCTTTTATGGACTAAGGATTTAGGATTATTTTAAGGAACTTTTAAGTATGTAAGGTATTTTGAGGAGCTTTTGAGGATGTAAGGATTTAGGATGTATTTTAAGGAACTTTTAAGTATGTAAGGTATTTTGAGGAGCTTTTGAGGATGTAAGGATTTAGGATGTATTTTAAGGAACTTTTAAGTATGTAAGGTATTTTGAGGAGCTTTTTGAGGATGTAAGGATTTAGGATGTATTTTAAGGAACTTTTAAGTATGTAAGGTATTTTGAGGGAGCTTTTAAGGATGTAAGGATTTAGAAGGTATTTTAAGGAACTTTTAAGTATGTAAGGTATTTTGAGGAGCTTTTAAGGATGTAAGGATTTAGGATGTATTTTAAGGAACTTTTAAGTATGTAAGGTATTTTGAGGAGCTTTTAAGGATGTAAGGATTTAGGATGTATTTTAAGGAACTTTTAAGTATGTAAGGTATTTTGAGGAGCTTTTAAGGATGTAAGGATGTATTTTAAGAATGTAAGGATTTAGGATGCATTTTAAGGATGTATTTAGGATGTATTTTAAGGATGTAAGGATTTAGGATGTATTTTAAGGATGTAAGGATTTAGGATGTATTTTAAGGAACTTTTAAGTATGTAAGGTATTTTGAGGAGCTTTTTGAGGATGTAAGGATTTAGGATGTATTTTAAGGAACTTTTAAGTATGTAAGGTATTTTGAGGAGCTTTTGAGGATGTAAGGATTTAGGATATATTTTAAGGAACTTTTAAGTATGTAAGGTATTTTGAGGAGCTTTTTAGGATTTAGGATGTATTTTAAGGAACTTTTAAGTATGTAAGGTATTTTGAGGAGCTTTTAAGGATGTAAGGATTTAGGATGTATTTTAAGGAACTTTTAAGTATGTAAGGTATTTTGAGGAATTTTGAGGATGTAAGGATTTAGGATGTATTTTTAAGGAACTTTTAAGTATGTAAGGTATTTTGAGGAGCTTTTAAGGATGTAAGGATTTAGGATGTATTTTAAGGAACTTTTAAGTATGTAAGGTATTTTGAGGGAGCTTTTAAGGATGTAAGGATTTAGGATGTATTTTAAGGAACTTTTAAGTATGTAAGGTATTTTGAGGAGCTTTTAAGGATGTAAGATTTAGGATGTATTTTAAGGAACTTTTAAGTATGTAAGGTATTTTGAGGAGCTTTTAAGGATGTAAGGATGTATTTTTAAGAATGTAAGGATTTAGGATGTATTTTAGGGATGTAAGGATTTAGGATGTATTTTAAGGATGTAAGGATTTAGGATGTATTTTAAAGAACTTTTAAGAATGTAAGGATCAAGGATATATTTTAAGGAACTTGTAAGGGATTAAGGATCTGTTTTAAGGAACTTGTAAGGATTTAGGATGTATTTTAAGTAACTTGTAAGGATTTAAGAATAAAGGGAGTATTTTAAGAAACTTTTAAGGAAGCAAGGTTTTTTAGGAATTTTTAAGGATGCAAGGATAAAAGATGTATTGTAAGGAACTTGTAATAATGTGGGATTGTAAGGATTAAAGATGTATTTAAGGAATTTTTGAATATATAAGGATCAAGGCTGTATTTTAGAGACTTTTTAAAGATATAAGGATTAATGATTTATTTTAAGGAACTTTTATAGTCTATACATAATTATATTTATGTGTTAAAAAAACGTCTAAATAAATCCTTTTTTACACTATTCAGGATTTCTAACATCATATCTTATCTACAGAATTCGGTGATAGTGAAATAACCAGCATTTTCACAATATTTGTTGTGACAGAAACAGAAGCTTCTTTTATAATCTTTAAGCTTGTTTATTAGAACACAATAAACGCTCCGATAAGTGATTTATCATGTTATAAAGAGCAGCGAGCTTGTCTGCGTCAAATAGGTGTATTTTTTTAAGAAGGAAGCTACCACTCCACAGCGGAAACCACTCCCAAAAAATTCTTCTAGCAATTTTTTTTCCTCCTTTACATCATTTTTCAGGGCATAACGCGTCTATAAAAAAATAAAAATTCTGCTGAAAATGGTTTTAATGAATTTTTGCCAAAATTTCGGAGTTGGTTGGGCCACGAGTGGGTCGGACCGATTGACGATGATCGATGGCGATGATTTTCTGAGAAATTTCGTAAAAAATTCTTTTTTCTTTTTAGGTTGAAGATGTCGCTTCCAAAATGTTTAATATTTCACAATTATGTTTTCCTTTCACGTAAATATTAATTAAAGATGAACGATTGTAAAATAATGTTAAGAGAACTTCGATAAACAAGAATAATTTTATTTATTTTTTTATTCCAAAGTGTTTAATGTTTTAGAATTTTAATGATGCAAAGCCTTCAATATCGATTAAATTCCCTCTCTATTTTTATTGATCGTTATCATCTGATAGAAACAGAAAAATCGATTAATTTTTTTTAATGATCGATGTTATTTTCAACGTTTATTAAGGGTTAGTAGTACATTTTAGGAAAACTGTTTTGCATACAAATTGATTTATACTTATAAAAATAAAATATCACTCAATGCATTCATTTATAGCTTTTACAAGCAAATTTGTCAATGCCAGCAAATTGATGAAAATAACGTCTACAAAATCGATCTGTTATTTTTTTTATGCCAAGTTATTTTTTAATCTTCAACAGATTAAATTTTTAGATGATAGTTAAAATGTTCTATCAAAAGTAATAAATAACAAAAACGATGGAATTTTTCTGTAATGCTTACTTTTAATTTTTTTTCAGTAATACTTATTTTTTAAATTGTTTTTCTCTAATGTTTATTAATATTTTCTTAAGTGTTTTTCAACTTATTTATTTAATTTAGTTTAAAAACATCAATATCTTGAAAATTGTTTTAAAAACAATTATGTAATGACATAAAAACAACTTAACTAATGTTTCGTTTGAAGATTATAAACATTAATGTTATTTTATACTTTTACTTAATTAAATTTGCAATTATTAACACATCATTTTTTTTAAATGTGCATTTGCCAGAATATTTTAAAAAAACTATTATTTAAAGTGTTTCAATCATCTTTGTCATAACAATCGAAATGTTTTTTAATAATAAATTTTAATCAATAACCAATATGTTTCGTGTATTCTTTAAATTAAACTTTTACACTTAAATTATCTCTTTGAAATTATCTCACCTATATGTGGGCACCAAGTTTAAATGTCAAAGTTGTCATCTAAGAACCGGATATATATTTTTTCCAACAAATATATAGGGTGTGCTCAAAATTTTTACAACTTCAAAAATTTAATATAAAAAAAAAAAAAAAAAAATAAAAATAAATAAAAAAAAAAAAAATAATAATAATGCGTATGTATTTTTGTTTCTTCTTTTAATTATCTGTTTTTAAATTTGCCATATTAACACAGAACTTTTTAAATGTGTATTTGCCAACATTTTTGACCCCCCAAAATTTTTTTAACGTATCAATCATCTTTGTCCTAACAATCGAAATGTTTTATAATAATTAATTTTAATCAGTAGCAAAATGTTACATTTAATCATTAAATTAAACCTTTGCGCTCGAATTATCTCATTGAAATTATGTCACCTCTATATGGGCACCATGTTTAAATGTTAAAATATCCTCTAAGAACAAGATTTGTTTTGCAAACAAATATTTAGAGTGTCCATAAAATCTTTTTGAAGTTTCAAAAATTTATTATAAAGGCAAAACAAAATAACACCTATATATTTAAATTTTTTTTTTTGTCATTCAGTCTTAATTTAATACTCTTTATATGGGCATCAATAGTGGATGAAGCATACGAAGAAGTATTCGATTTATTGCCATGTTTATTAGCATACCCTCGTGAATGTCCTCAGTGACTCTCTGCTTTAGATTATTCATGTCTCGTTCCTTTGTTAGATACACGATATCTTTAATATAAACGTGGACAACCTTGCACTTCAGATATCACTTTGTTTGCGACCTTTCTACGGGATTTCTTTCTTCTTTATCTTTGTGACAAAAAAATCCCATAACTTCAAACATAAATAATAATTTTGTGATTTCAGTTATTTATAATTTATAATAATGAATTAGTTAATTATAATCTTAATTATAAGATAATGTAAGTTAATTATAATCTTTAATTATAATCTTCTGTAGCAGTTCTTTCGACTTTTTATTTGTAACAGAAAAAAATTCCCTAACTTCAAACATAAATAATAATCTTGTGATTTCAGATAGTTATAATTTATAATACTAAATTAGTTAATTATAAGTTTATATAAGCTAATTATAATTTTCTGTTGAACTCCTTTCGTCTTTTTCTTTGTAGCAGAAAAATCCCATAACTTCAAGCATAAATAATTTTAATTAACTAAAATCATAATTTATAATAATACATTAGTTATTTATAAGTTAATTATAATTTTCTGTTGGACTTCTTTTCGTCTTTTTGTTTGTAACAGAAAAGAATCCTATAACTTCAAACATAAATAATAATCTTATGATTTCAGTTAATTGTAATTTATTATTATAATCGTAATTATAAATTAATTATTATCTTCTATTATGGGACACTTAGCTCGACTTTTTCTTAGTAACAGAAAAAATCCCATGACTTCAAACATAAATAATAATTTTATGATTTCAGTTAATTATAATTTATAAAAACAAATTAGTCAATTATAATCACAATTATGAGTTCATATTAGTTAATTATATCCACATAAGCCACATAACTATATAATAACATTAGTTATGTGAATTCTTTCGACTTTTCTTTGCAACAGAAAAAATCCCATACCTGCAAACATAAATAATAATTTTATGATTTCAGTTAATTATAATTTATAAACAATAAATTAGTTAAATATAATCGTATATATAAGTTAATTATAATTTATTGACAGTAATTCCTTTTCTTTTTGTAGGTGAGGCGATACATTTAGCTCGCGACTTCGGTTATGTTTGCGAGACTGAATTTCCTTCCCGCCAAGTAGGCGAATTCCTGTGCAGAAACCACAGCGACCCCAGCGAACTCTACAGGCGAAAGAACTCTTTTCTAGCCAAAGTAAGCCTATAATTTCTCTAAACGAATATTTGCTTTTTTTAAAATAAATATTTTTAATCTCTGATTTAAAAATTCACGAAAATGTTTTTTTCTAAAACGTGATATTTATGAATAAAAATTATTAATTTTTTTTTCAAATCTTTGCTTTCCCAATTTTGTGAAAATTTAAATTATCATAGGGCTACGAAATTTATCGGTATTCTGGTTTTCAAAATCCTTTTATAAATTATCTTTTTGAGTGAAATTTTCTCATCACCAGAATACTATGCAAAAATTAAAATTTAGATAAATTGAAATGAATTAGAAATTGTTTTATTCAAATGTTATTTAATGGAAAGTATTTTTATTCTCATTTAAATACGAATAATAAATATTCATAAAAAAACATTTCCTACTTTATTTAAAAGATTATGAATTCTTTAAATTATGATTACGATAATAAATTACTGATAACAAATAACATAATTTGAATACAAAACTAAAATTGATTGTTCTTTTTTTCATGCATAATGGATGGCATTCATTATCATAAAGTCTTTTGAGTCCACACAAATTAATAATAAACAACATGACAGATTTTTTAGTAACTTAATTAATAAACTTTTCTTTTATCTTTTTTCTTGAATAGCAATGCTAATTTATGAAATATTTTTTGTTTAAAAATTCTTTAAAATTAAACTCATATTAAATTACATTTCAGAAAGCTTTTCGTTGTTTATTACATTTTTCTTTTTGTCTTTATTGTAATAAAAAAATGCTAATTTTTCATAACAAAATTTTAAATTGTTCTTCGAAATGAAAAATGACGATGATTAAGAGAATTAAGATAAGAAAGTAGGAATTTTGGATATTCTATGCATTTGAACACTGAACAAAATTGTGATATCAGCACTTTGATTACATTTTCAATTGAGTAATTGAACTTTATACTAAAATTATGAATTAGGTGGATTAATATGCATACTAAAAGTAATTTAATTACACAAAGGTGTAACTCCACTAATCGTGACACAATGCTAACGAGTTAAATGGATTAATGTGCATACTAAAAATGATTTAACCACACAAAAATGCAACTGCATGACTCGTGACACAATGTTAACGAATTTGGTGGATTAATACGATTAATAAAAATAATTTAACCACACAAAGATACAACTGCATGGCACGTGACACAGCGTTAACGAGTTAGGTAGATTAATATGCATAATAAAAATAATTTAATTTATACAAAGTTGAAACTGAAAGATTTGTGACACAATGGTAATGAGAACACTTAGCATGCAGATCTTTGGTTTGAATCAGCTAGTGGCATCCATTACAGTCACAGCTTTCAAAATCAAGGATATTTGATGGCAATTTTGAGACCTTGTATAAGATCTTTAATCTACGTTCAATCTGGGGGGAGTTTTAATTAAGATTAAAATTCTATTTAGTAAAATGATTAATCCCTTACGGCAATAATGTTAATGTGGAACAGTTAGCATTAAAAAATACTTCCGGGAGCCAGGGTTATCTCTACCGTTCACGATCTCTACCTGGTCCTCTCTACCGTCGGTGAGAGGACCAGGGCTCACATATGTCGAACATAAAGCCCCCAGTATAGAGAGAAGAATACATTAATGAATTAAACAGTTAACAACAGTTACTTATACAAATTAGTTAATACAGGAATAAAGTTACAAATATTAGCAATTGTATCCGTTCCTTTACCTTTTGAAATAAAAATTTATTGAATGTTTGTTTTTACTTCTTTTCCAGACAAATCATGAAAGAGTTTGTGGACCTCTTAAACCAAGACCGTTCTCCCCTGTGCAACACAAGGCCTCAGAACATTCTAGAACCGAACATTCAACGACACCTGGACGCACTTCTCGCTCATAACGCACGGATTCGGCAGTCCGGCCATCGTGGCGGCCCTGACCGCGGTCCAGAACTTCATGAACGAGTCCCTCAAGTACCTCGAGAAGCAGCTGAACAACTACCAGACCTCAGGGTCGACGCACGCCGGGGGTGGACACTAAAAGGAGGACCCGAAGAAGTGACGCAAGTTGCACCTCCCTCTAAAGAGACTGAAATACGCGACATAATCAAAGAACGACTTTCTTACCGAGTCTTCGACTAGTCTTCCCTGGAGACTTGGTGTCTGATCAATAGAACTTCTTTGGGACTGTGATGGACTAGTTTTCATCACCAAAGCCGTCCCGGAGTATGTGGCGAGACATGTGTGGACAGATATCTATTGTGAAACACCTTGGGACAAGACCTCCATAGTGAATAGTCTTCATCTAGCCGTTGCAGAAGAGTACGTGCATGTTGGCGAAGAGTATGTGTGTTTTGTACAGAGCACTGGGACAAGACCACAATGGTGAAAAGATCCTTTCACCCAGCCGTCCCAGAAAAGTATGTGGCTCTTATTATTATTGAGAATATTGTACATAAAAAAGGACATTGATGACATGTAGGACATGATCAGATAGGAATGTAGTGTGGACATATCTGGAGATCCTGTTGATCAGGACAGATTTCTTTTTTTTTTTTTTAAATGCTAAAATAGAGTTCAATTAACCATCTAGTGACGAATGAGAAGAGATAAGGTAGTCTCCAGTCTGATGCATCGTGGGTTTTTTTTTTCCATGGACATTACCTAATCTTCAGTGGCCAAATCCTCTACTGACAACATCAAATTCCGCCAGGTTTCTGTGGCGGAAAATTGCTCACTTGTTGTCTGTAGCGGCAACGCAGTTAGAAAAAATAGAATATTCTAGAAAGGCTGTATTTTTTTTTTTTTTTTTTTTTGTGTATGTTTGTTTTTAATTTGTTTCGTCTCAATTTTTAATGGGAACATGTACAGTACGGAGACATTTTTAATTCAACTTTTGATTTTAGTGCACAATTCCTCTTTTTTTAAAAGGAGAAATCCGTGGCATTGTACTTAATTTATTTTTTTAAAAAAGGAGAAGATGCATTGATATGTTTCATCGCCTTATTCATTTGCGTTGCTCAACTTTATTTAATCATTTTTCCTACTCATCTCCGTACATAACGCAATAAAATTTTTAGCAATCTAATTTTATGCATATAATTTAATTATAATAAAATAAAATTTTTTAACTTTCTTGATGCACTTTTAATAAACAAATATCAGTGTTATTCTCTAAACCTTAATAGAAACTTTATAAATAAACAGTATTATTAGTTAGCTCATATTTATAACGAAAACTAAAAGTTCTAATTATTATACAGATAAATAAAACACTTTTAAAGTGGTATAAATATATTTCTTCATACATTTGAATGAATAAATTTCAGATATTTTTCTTAATTATCTTTTTAAACAAAATTTTTGTTAAAGATATATTAGGGGCCCTTTTTAACCAAATGTAAAAAATTAAATATGTATGAAAAACGCTATGCTCTTAAATTAGGTTACGAAATTGTTTAACTCATCGACAAAATGAATGAAAAATTAGTAAAATTAACAAATTTTATTTTATTAATGTTATTCAAAATATTCATTATAAAATGTTATTCAAAAATATTATTTTTATGTACTTATCAAATCAAATCAGTCTTTTGAAACGTATAATAAAACAAAACAAGTATTTAATGCTTTTAAAATTATATAACTAGTATTTAATATGTACAAACTTGATCAAAGAACGGAAACAGAATGTGTTGTTTAAGATAGGTAAATGCTTTACAAAAAAAAAAGGTGTCATTTCCCAAAAAGAACAATATAAATTTTATGCGAAATAAAAATAAATAAATTTCTATAAATAAAAAGTTACACTTTTGCAAATGAGTAAGGTGATATTATTATTTTTTTCATTTAATTCTGTTTTTCTCAGGTATATACAACATCAAATATGTTTTTCAAAATAAGAAAAGTTTAATTTCATTTTAATACTGCTTTTGTTTAAATATTTATCTAAAATTAATATTCTTATTTAAATGTCATTAATAAAAACAACAAAATTAAAAAAAATCGTATAAAAATTGGTTCCCTGTTTCTAAATATGAATATGATTTAACTTGATATGATTATTAAATACTCATGTACTGTAATTTTATTAAATTAAAAATACTAGTAAATTATAAAAAAAAGAAATAATAAATTTTCTCATAGAAAATAAAATAAAAATGAAGAAATAAAAATGTTTTGTATTTAAATGTGTAAATATTGTTTTCTTGTAATTGCATAGATTGTGCTGTGGCAAAGCTGCTAGCCTCTAATTTAGCTGATGATATAATTTGAATTGCATGATATATTGTTTTTAAAAATGAGCATTTCAAAAAAATTATCTTATTAAAAGCATGTTTAGCTTCTTGAGAATCATTGTTCATTTTATCAGACATATTTCGACGTGGATAATTTGATTTTTAAAGTAAAGAAATAAAAAGTCCACACACAAAAGAGTATTTTCATTATTGTTTTCGAATGCCGTGCACTTTGATTGAAATTATTTTCTATTGAAAGAGCAGATATGAAGCAGATTTAATGTTATCTAGGATGTACTGCTATACTCTAATTAAACATATTTCGTCACAGTTTTTCGGGGAAAAAATGTTCTCCAACAATGACATCTAAGATTTACACCCTCTTTCTTGAATCAAACTGAATCCTCCATCCTTCAGGATTTAACCCACTATAAACTGGGAATTTTCAAGGGTTTTGGGTTTTCGAACCTAGCTTCAAACGTATAACACACACCCCACTAGAATACTCCTGCATTGTAAACATTTTAGTAAAAATTATGAAAACAAAACTTGTCCTCTGCTATTATTAACTGAATTAATTTTTATGTTGTTCTTGATTATTAGTAAGGCATATTTTAAGATCAACAACAACGCGGTGTTTTAAAATATCAGATATGCTAAAAAGCATCTTGTCCTTTATTTACTTCACTACTGTTTTACTTTTTTTTTTTAAATTTTTTTAAAAAAATTTGGTTTTAAAATTAGTATAATTTGACTGAAAAATATGAGCTTAGGTCTCAAGAAGTTGAAATTATTGTACATAAGGATGGCTCGAAAAAATGATAAAACGCAATGATTACGAATAATTCACATTTTTTAAATACCAAATTGAAATTTTAATTAACCATTACAAAAATATGCTTAAAATTAAACTCTAAAAATATTTAGTTTGCTTTAAAAATTAAATGATACATGACAACTATTCAAGATTCCTTATGTATAAAAATATTAATGAATTCATGCCAAAAACAAACAAACAATGTACTAAAACAGTTAATTTTTAAAAATTAATTAATGAAATGAAAAATTCATACTTTAATTTTAATATATACTTAGCAATTTTTAAAATAAAATGTCAAATGATTGAAAGAAATATACACTGCGCTAATGAAATAAAATAATAATTACTTTAAATATCATAATAATTATGCATCATTCTAAAATAATAGCAAAATAAACATGCTTTAAAAAATCTTAAAATATATCTGCAATCTTTATATATACATAGGCTATAGGAAATCATAATGTTTTTAAACATCTATTAGAAACATTAAAACAAATATGTGTTTTAATATTTTCATTTCCCTAATTTTAATCATTTAGGCTTTCAGCTCTATTTAGACAACATTTAGGAAAACGCTGTATACCTAATATTTTGTTACATGAAATGCTATTAAACATCTATCGAAAGAGAATGCATGTAGAAATATGTAAAATAATAAGTTGTACAAGAATTAAAGAAATCAGGTACTTGTGTATTAACGATCCTTATTTGACGATATCTCTTTTTCCTGAAAATTGGCGATATCCGGAAATTTGGCGATATCTTTTTGACAATCTAATCATACTCAAAACCAAATGACTTAGAATATACAAACCATTAGTTAAAATAGAATAAAATTTAAAAAAAAAAAAAAAAATTCTCACAATAATTTAGAAAAAAAAAAATAAAAAAATTAGAATAATTTCTGAAATATGCCAAACAACAATAATGAAATAATAGGGTTGTCAGAATTAAGCACAATGAGCATGTTTCCCATTTTTGGCTTGCTATCATCCAGAGAGACGCAAGTGAGCGTTAATACACAAATACCAGAAATAAATTTTGTGCAAAATTGCAATATCAATTGTTGTTGCCATTCCTAACTGATAAGAATAGGGACTGCAGATGATTCAGTACATCTAAACTTGTACACAAATGGTACAAGCAGAAGCTCGCTTGCACGCACAATCTGGTTTTATTTATAATTTCTTTGAAACTGTGTGTCGAAGTTTATGTTTTTCAGTGTTTATTATTATTTATTTTTAACCCACCTCATATCAAAAAGGTTCAAATCAAAAGTTATTTATGTTCCTTTTTTTTTAATTCTATGTTATTCGGTTCATTTGATGTACTTTTTGTAAGTCTGTTTTTTATCTTACATTAGATTATAGTACATATTAGATTGATTTCTTATCAATTTAATATTATTCTGAAGATGTGTAAAATAAAAATCTTTTTTTCTGTTTCTCTCTGTGTGTCATTTTTGTAATTGTTTTTATAAAATATTTATCTGTGTGTTTCAAATAATCCTGACAAAAAAAAAAAAAAAACCTATATATATATATATATAATTACATCTTGATATGTAATATATAGAAAAATATATCACTCAGAAAAAAAAATAATCCTACATTTAATATAAATGCCAGTTTTAAAAATTATCAAAAAAATTTCATCAACATTTCATTTTCATATCTGTACAATTTAAACATTTCCTTTACTTTTATTTATTTGCATTATTCTACATTTTCTATTCAAATATTAGAATTATAAAAATTTAATACAAAGAACCAGATATACATGAAAATACTTTAATTTTAATGGGAAAATACATAAATTTAATATACAGGAAAAGTCGCATTTATTTATTAAATCAAACATAAATCTTCTATCTTTAAAAACTAAATTTCAATATTTTCTGCATGTTAGAAAAAAATTTAATCTGGTATTTTATTTCATGTTAATTTTCATGTTCATAATAAATATTATTGTGATTATCACTTTGATTAATAATTATAGAATATACAAATACTTAAAAACGAATTGAAAATCGAGTTTTTTTTATCAAAGGCGAAATACATTCTTTTTCTAGAAATAAATGTTACTTTTTAGCTATTACTTTACTTATTAAAATTATTTAATTTTTTATTTAAAATAAAACTTCTATGATTTCTTAACAATGGATAATATCAAATATTTTTTTATTTTGCTTTTAAAGAGTGCAAACGTTTATAACTTTTTTTCTTTCTATACATATTGATAGTGATAAATATAGGGTTAGAAAAAAATGAATTATCGAATTAAAAAAAATGTTTATTTTAAAAACTATTACGCATAATAAAATCGGCTAATAATATTTTCAGTTTTTTGAACATCTCTCCCATGCAGTTGTGTTGGTGCTAGTTTCACCAAAAGTGAAAATTTTTTTTATACTCTGTCATCAATAGATTTGTGTGGGCCGTTTTGTTAGCTGAAAAACGCAGAAATTATTTAGACATATTGCAAATATGTTTATTTCCACAATTGTGGATCAGTACGAATTTTATATTTCAAAAAATAGAAATCCAAGACATTGAGCTTCAGATGTTCGTGGTTACTTAAATAAGGAATTTCTACAACACTAGATTGGACAGGTGGATGAAGGGGATTTATCTTATTTCATATGGCCACCAAGATCTCCTGATCTGATGCCACACAATTTTTAGTGAGATTACATAAAAAATCCTTTTGTTTTATAATTTTTTTTTTATAAATCACATTGAAGACAATATTCATTGAGCTTATAGAATATATTAACGGTGCATTAATAATTGTTGAGTGTAAAACTACTACTACTACTACACACCACATCACTGTGCCTAGAACTGAGTTGTCCCTTTACAGTTTGGGAATGGTATGGGTGAGAAGTCTGATTGAACTCTGTGATGCTCTATGGTCATATGAGATCGTAACCTACGGCTTAAAGTGGATTCCGAACTACTACAAACATCCATGGCACCACCTGGATTCAAACCCGATACCTGTGGTACCGAGTGCCAGAACAGTGTAAAACTACAAAATGTATAGAATTAATTTGATAACAGAGTTGACATTTGTCGTATTACGAAATGCTCCAACTTTTTCATTGTTAATTGGCGGCCAACAGTTTTGTTACAGAAAAAGCTTAATAAATAAATAAATAAAAATTCATGTATCTTTCAATTTATTATGTTTTAGAATTTTGAAAGTGTGAATTTTTCAAAAGGTCATCCTTCATTTGTGCTAATATTGTACTTTAAATTCAATAAACATATTAAGATATGCGAATGCAAGTAATAGAAAACGATAAGCAATACACATTTTATTGCTTATTTTATTAACTTGTTTTGACCTATGAAAATTCAATACCATCGTGTAATCATTCATGATTTAAAGGGCTCTTAAGGTTATAATACGACATGAAAAATGAAGATAAGAATTCTCTTCATACCCAGATCATTCACCAACACTCCCTAGCCACATATTCTACATATCTTCTCCATGTAACGAGACATGTTTTAGAAACGAGACAGTCTCGCACAGTACTTATAATCAGCAATTTATTAATGACTTAACGACGAACCAAACACAGGAATTTTCTCCATTGCTAATTGTCGGCAGAACAGTTTTTTTTTTGTGCGCTTTTTCTGCAAGACATGTTTATCACATAAAAGAACATCATTAGCCAATTTCAATTCTCTTCATAACATATCGATAACGATCGTTATTAATAATTTATATTTGTCCAGTTCTTGAATTAATTAAATGTTACTTTGGGCCCGATGGCGCGCATGCGTGAAAGCAGAGCAACTTCATTTAGGTCGGTGACCGACTTAATTCGCTTCGCTCGCATCTGGTCTTCTTTATTTTCAACATTACAAGCTGCTCACGTTTTTGAGATTGCGCACATAACTTCCCTCAAGAGCTCTACTCTAAAACAAACCGAAGTCTTCTTCATTTTTTTTTTCTTTTTTTTTTTTAATTATTAAAACACACCTGGCGATTTTAAGTGGCCATAACAAAGTTTCGGAATCCGCAAGGGTCCATGGTAAAGGATTTATAATAAACTTAAAAATGTGTCTTCTTTTGTTTAATTCAGCGATATGTTTTTAAATCAATGGCTTCTTTTGTTCTATTTTACGTCTTTGCCGCCTTAGATATTAACAGCGTCTGTTTGTTTTTTTTTCTTTTATTGTTGAGTTTTATTGTTTCGTGAACCTCAAAGTTGCCCATGTTTGTTGAAACTGAGGACCCTATTAGATCTCTTGCAACTTATAGGAGAGCCACGAAAACAAACAATTATTCCTAAAAGTTATTTTTTTATGTTATTGTATTTATTTATAGCTACAAAGGATGGCAATGGATTATTCTCATTTGATACTGATGCAATTTTTGTAGATGCTGATAAAAAATATTTATTCTGAATTTTCAGTGTTTAAGTAGATAACATTTTATTTATTTATTAATATATATTTAATAAAAAAGGTTACTTTGACAACTATTTTGAATAAAAAAAGTTTGATAATTTTAATGCGGCGTGAGAGTTTAGTTTCTATTGATACTAAAATCTTGCGTCGTATAACACCAGCCAATCGGAAGTCTTAGTAGGCAGAAGACCAGAACACTGATTGATTGACTGGCCTCAGCATCTAGTGGACGATATTTTATTGATGTAAACATAAACCTTCAACATGATATCTTTTAAAATTTATTTTTCAAAATATATCTGGGAGGTTACATTGGTCAGCTGCAAAATGTGAAAGAATTACTAAATAAGTCGGACAATAATAATAATAATTTATTTATTTTTTTATGCTATAACACGGTTCTCGAAGAATGATGGTTTTAAAATATCAAATTATGAATAATTATATCCAGTGCATTTTAAATCTAATTTTAAACTTTCTTTTATTAGAAAAAAAGCACTACATTTTTCTTACAATTTTATTGTGTTTGTTTTATATTTTTGCTATTTTGAAATAATAGTTTCTATTTTGAATTTGCAGTTTTTAAAATAAACTATAATGGTATTTATTAAACATTAAAATGACATTTAGTAAACTAGGACAAGCAGTTTTTTAGGACAGACAATAATTAAACAATAGGATCTTAACGATTTGTAAGTTATATTGACAATGTTATAGTAGTTATTTATTTTTTTCTACAAATTTTATGAATAAAATAATTGAATTAATTTTTGTGATAGATGATTTTATTATACAATTAAGCTATTAAATATACATTAAATATATCCATTAAAAATTATTCATGCAATGTCTTATATCAAACTCACAACTTTACAATTTGCCGAAATTTGAGATATCATTCAAATTAAAGTGACTTCTAAATCATTGTAAATCTATTGATCTAATAAGTAAATAGTCGTAGATTTACATTAATTTGGGTTCATTGAAAGAGTTTCTATTCACCTTAATGAATTATTTAGAGTTATTCCAGTTTGCTAAAGATGCAACAGAACTACATCATCCAAAAATAGAAGTCGAAAGCTTCTTGTGGAGGTGTAAAGAAATTCAAGTCCAATTATTTGAAGGTTGAACTTTCCTGACTTTTAGAATGAATCTCTGGATGGTAATTTTATCCATCCTATAGTGATGGATAACTATAGTTAAATTTTGTACTACAAATAATTAAACTTATTTTTCAATATTTAGGAAAAATCTTATCTCTAATTACAAATTTAGAATGTTAACAAAAAATTTATGAAACTTTTAAATAAAACTCCATGAAAAGCCTAATTTAGAGTCCAAAAATGTTATTATTGTATTTTCAAATTCTTCCTATATTGATTTTATATTTGAACTTTTGTGCAAAGTGATTTGTAATCAATAGTATTGTGACCCTCACCAAAAATTATTTGAAAAGGATTAAATTGACAAAATTATGTTAATGAGAAATTAATTATTTAATGATTAAAATGCAAAGTCCTGAATTAATTACTTAA
Source organism: Caerostris extrusa (assembly GCA_021605095.1). Classification (NCBI taxonomy): domain Eukaryota; kingdom Metazoa; phylum Arthropoda; class Arachnida; order Araneae; family Araneidae; genus Caerostris; species Caerostris extrusa. Next base: position 153,278 of record BPLR01007723.1, read on the forward strand.
AATTTTTTATTTAATTAAAAAAAATTATTAAAGCTATAGATTATTATTTTCTATTAAACATTTATTGAAAAATTTATCATTGAAGATGTTTATTTGAAGGCGAAAAGAGTATTTATTTCCAATCCCGAAAGAAATTTTATCTCTCTGTCCAATAATATAATAAAACGGCCGAAATTAAAAATAAATTTGCCGATTGAATGCGTAGAAAACCTTGTTTTACAATATTTCGCAAATTGCTTACCGAAAGATATATTCAAAAATTTTATATAATAGACACATTTTAACTGTAAAAAATCAATATTTACTTACTTTTACACGATTTTGAGAGATTGCATTGCTATATTCATATAAACATAACAAGATTTCTATACAGCTTTTATAAAACGCTTTCGAATTCAAATAAAAATGATAACCTGACTGTTTTCATGGTCACTTATTAGCAATATTTCAGTATAAATAAAAAATAAATTTTTTTATATCATTTAGAAATTCCTCAACTAGTAGAAAATTTGACATGCATGCAAATTACATAACATGATGTTGAAAAAAAATGATGTTAATGTGGCTTAATTTTGGATTCATTATTTTCTTCATTGCTGACTTTTTCCAAAAACCAGTAGGTACCTTGGTATGCATAATTTGTAAATGAAAAATTAATGGGTCACTTTGGTTTCATTATTTTCATTATCATTAGCTTTTCCCAGCGGTAGGAAACTGAACATGCATATGTAAAAACCCTAATAACCTGATGTTAAAAAATAAACTGTTACTAATATATCCTTTTAATTACTTTTTTACTTAGCGTTGGCTTTTCCATAAAATTAATACCAAACTTGACAGTGCATATAAAAATCTCATAATTTGTTTATGAAAAATTAACTGGTCACTTTGGTTCCATTATTTAATTTATCATTGGCTTTTTCCCAGCAACTAGATGAAACTGAACATGCATATGCAAAACCTAATAATCTGATGTTGAAAAATAAATTACTGCTAATATATCATGATTCTAATTCTTATTTTCAATAGCATTGGCTTTTTTCTAAAACTAATACTAAACTTGGCAATGAATATAAAAACCTCATTATTTGCAGGAGAAAAAATTAACTGGTCATTTTGATATTATAGTCGTTATTATTTACTAGTAGGAAACTTGGTAGGTATATAAACCTTACATTCTGATGCTGAAAAATAAACTATTGCCATCATTTACCAAATTCCATCATTTTGGTTTTAATTGGTGTTTTGCAGCAACTAGCATTGAACTTGACATGCATTTAAAAATCTCAAAATATATGGCTAAAATATCAACTGGCCATTTTAGTTTCATTTTTCCCTTTATCATTAGCTTTTTCCAGCAACTATTCGGAAACTTGACATTCATATATGTAAAAACCTTATAATCTGATGCTGAAAAGAAATTGTGACCAATATGTCATCATTTGTCTTTCATTATTTCCATTGCCATTGTCCTTTTTATATGTAAGTAAATTTTAAGTCTTTTGCACCTAAAAAAAAAAAAACATTTAAAGTGATCGTACATCTTGAAATAGTTATTCATTCAAGAGTTATTTCTACATTCAAGTTTTCACTATAAAGCATTTATTCCTCAAATTTGATAAATATTACATTGCAATAATCACATAGCCCCAACCTAAGTAAGCTGAATTAAATTGATTATTTATTGATTAAAATTGATTATTATTTTTAAAATTGATTATTATTTATTAAAATCGATTACTTATTGATTAAAATGGATTATTAATTAATTAAATTGTTTATTATTTATTAAAATTGATTACTTAATGATTGAAATTGATTTCTTAATGATTGAAATTGATTACTTAATGATTGAAATTGATTATTTATTGATTAAAACTGATTATTTATTTATTAATGATTATTATTTAGTGAAATTGATTATTTAATTTATTAATGATTATTATTTAGTGAAATTGATTATTTATTTATTAAAACTGATTATTTGTTGATTTAAATTGATTGTTTATTTATTAAAATTGATTTTTATTGATTAAAATTTATTATTATTTATTAAAATTGATTATTTATTGATTAAAACTGATTTTTATTAATTAAAATTTATTATTATTTATTAAAATTGATTGTTATTTATTAAAATTGATTATTTATGTATTAAAATGTATTGCCAAATATTCAAAGAATTGCAATTAACCAGTATCATAAAAAGGGAAAGCTCAAAAACCACTTGGTGGGTCAAACCAACAACATCTTTCAGATGGAACAAAGTTAAGTGAGGAAAGTAGAAACTTGAGCAACACCTGTTATGAGAAAAAATGCCCCATCGTTCAAGTGTGAGTAAACAGACGTGATCCACCCATAAAAATGATCACGATCATCCCGCCCGATAATGCTTACTCACAGAACACCCCTCTTCCGCTGCAGTTAACACCCCCCGGCTCCATTCCAGGCCGCCCCTCAAATGATCAGGTTACATTTTTCAACCCCCAGCCCCCCTCCATCCATATCAGGGAGGAGATCGAACGCCCCTCAAAAATGATGATGCAATTCAGAAAAACACTGTCCTTAGCATTTAATTTTGTTGAAATAGCCATGAAGTAAAAGAAGCGAGTTCTGTCTTTTATTGGAAATGGAACTAGACAGCAATTCAGTAGCAATTTTTTTTTTTTTTTCTGTTGGTATACAACACATTGTAAAATGTTGTTAAGAATGCCCCACCCAAAATAAATTGGTGTTATTTAGCTTTTTGTTTTTCTGGAGTAACTTTAAATCTTTGATTACAAGGCTCTATCATCTTTAGCGCAAAAGTGATTGGGGAATATGGCATTTTTGATAGTTGGCAAATTGTTGTTTTCACATTGGTACAATCAGATGTATTTATTCGAATGTATACTTAAAATAAACAGTTTTTAAACGTGGAGAAATTTTTTTCCGACATACGAGGGGATAAATGCGTTTTTGATAATTTAGCTTAGAAAGCAAAATCGATTAGAGATTTTGCAAGCCAGTTACACTAACAATAAATACTCTCGTTAAATTTACAATTTGTTTTGTGTTCACTTAAAAACTCATCCAAAGTGAGATTAAGATTTATTTTTAATGTTAATGTCAAACTAATGATACCCATAAACATTTAATTTGCTCAATAAACATAATAACTGGGGCCTGATGGTCGAATGGCTGGCCCTCTGGCGCTCGGTATCACAGGTTTCGGATTCGAGTCCTGGGGTGCCATGGATGTTTACTTTAACCGTAATCCACTTTAAACCGTAGGTTTCCAGTCTAATAACATTGTGGGGGCAGTGTTACCAGCGTCCGTAACATACCTTCAAGCTACACGTGCCCCCTGGGTAGTGGTAATTAGTAAAGTGGTGCAGCCCTTGCTAATGGCATAAAGATTAACTGTGTTTTTATTGCTAGCTGGATTAGAACCACAACATAGTATTTAATTCCCTGACACTACAGTCCATGGTGGGCCAAGGCCGTCTGTCTTGTAGCAGATTTCGAGAGAGGAGATGGCTTCTTTTTACAGGGTAGAGTTGTCAGCCCTACGTCCAACTCTCTACAATCTTATTACACCGCGGCCTACGGTTTAAAGTGGATTCGAACCACTACAAATATTCAGGGCAACTCCGGGGCTCGCATTCGAAACTTGTGTCACCGAGAGACAGCGCTAGTTACTCTCCCATCAGGCATCTCAATAAATATAATACTAATTAAAGTAAATAAAATTCTTTTCAATAAATAAATATTATAAATAATAATTTGAAATATTTAACTAATATTAAGTGAAATATTTATATAATATTAATTTTGAAATAACTATTGAATTATTAATGTTAAAACTATCTTGAGGGAATCTAGATATTTATTTATCATTCATTACTTACTACTCTTTGCGTAGTGTTTTAAAGATTATATCTAAAAAAAATTAATTGGACAATTTGCAATTATTGATTAGTTTAACAAGAAGGTTCTTATAAAAAAAACCACAAACAACGAATTAGTTTAACCCGAAGGGAGCTTACAATTAAATTTTGCCACTTAAAAAACAGGACATTTGATTGATTTAATAAATATAGTAATTAAGGTTCTTGAAACTAGAAAGAAATTCAAATTCAATAGAAATTCAAAAAAATAGAAGGAATTTCATTTGATTAACCGATTTAAATTGAGCCATTTCGATTTATTATTAATTTATATTATTAATCAAATATTTCATTTCACGATTATTTTCTTATTAATTGTCCTCGATGTCGATTAATCAGGTACATAAGTAATATTGATATCATTTTTTTTTCTTGCTAAATATAATAAAGTGTGTCATCCACATTACCCAGAACTTCCCGGAATTTGGATTTGGTATTCGAACAAAAAAACCGCCGCCTCACTGCTTCTAAGAAAGTATGTCGCGCCAGGTGTTTCTCTCCTGTTCCACTTCTTAAGGTAGTATCTGATATCCTCACTGTTGATGGGCTCATTTGTTAAGAAAAAAATTAAGATTTAATCAAGCAATCCCAATTAAAGATATCGGATGTGTTTCTTTCTTATCTTTTAATCTAAAAATGTTTTTGAATACTACTTAAAAATGAATTGCATATGCACTGTTTGCAATTAATGAATGAAGTAAGACACGATTGAAATTACAGGTTATTTGGAGGCACAAAGCATACAGATCAGAGCACTCAGATCGGTATCTTTGGCAGTAATAACAGCTGTAATCCGGTTGGGCATAGAGTAAAACAGAGTTTGAATGACAGTTACGCATACAGCATTACAGGTGCCTTAAAATATCGATAAAAAATGCATTAATCGTATTGACTGATGATTGGTGGAATACCAGTCTCTCGGCAAACATCGATCATATGTTCTCAATTGATGACATATCTGGAGACGGTATCGGCCGGGGGCAGCAATCGAACTGCTTCTGAATCGAAGAAAGTCAGGAAACAATGATAACATATGATCAGCATTATAATGTATAGTTTGAAGATAAGGTTCAACTACTAGCCTGATACATAAGTGTTCATACGCTGAGACTTAATGGCGATGGCGAATGTAAGTTAGCAATGATCACAAGGCTCAGCGAAGGGTCTGTTACATAAGTGCTTATATAAATGGTGAGCCTGAATGCCGTTGGTGAATGTAGGTTAGCAATGATCCTAAGGTTCAGTCACAGACCTCATACATAAGTGTTCATATAAGTGCTGAGCCTGAAATTCGATGGCGAAAATTCGAGTTAGCAATGATCATAAGGCTCAGCGACGAGCCTGATACATAAGTTTCATACAAGTGTTGAGCCTGAAGGCCGATTGCGAATATAAATTAGCAATGATTGATCATAAGACTCAGCGACGAAGTGTTCAGACAAATACTGAGCTGAAGGTCGATGGCGAATGTAAAGTTAACAATGATCATAAGGCTCAGTGAACGTCTGGTACATAAGTGCTCATAAAGATGGCGAGCCTGAAGGCCGATGACGAATGTAAGTTAGTAGTGATCATAAGGTTCAACGATGGGCCTGATGCATAAGTGTTCAGATAAGTACTGAGCCGGAAGGCCGATGACGAACGTAAACTAACAATGATCATAAGGCTCAACGACGAGCCTGACACATAAGTATTCATACAAGTACTGATCCTGAATGCTGATGGCGAATGTAAGTTAGCGATGATCATAAGGCTTAATGACAGATAGATACATAAATAATTATACCAGTAAGTTATATAAGCCTGAATGACAACGGGGAATGTAAGCTATCAATGATCATAAAACTGAGCAATAGATCTGATACATAAGTGTTCATACAAGTACCAGTCCTGAAGGCCGACAGCAAATGTGAGCTCACGATGAACATTTAAATGATCATTTACCATTAACTCTTAATTAAAAGATGTTATACATAGATAAACATCTTTTTAATTTTGTTTGTTTAATATATTTTTAAATTTATCTAACTCACTAAATTATTAACGAAATAAAGATGACTAAAATGTAAAAAGATAAGTCGAGATAATTTTTAAAAAGAAAATTAAGTAAATAAAATTATATAGCTTTATGAAACAAAAAAAAATTAAATAATTTTCTATCACTTTAAAAAATTTTTTTTTTTTTCACTTTGTACCTAAAGAAGTTAAGAATAGTTCTACAAATTTTGTATCTTTTTTTTAAAAAAAAATTGCTCATTATTAATTATGTTATAAATAAATAAAGATGACCGACCACTTTAAAATTACGTTCCTAACTGTTATAATAATTTTCATAGTCTAATAACATTTTAAACTATACGTTTTTAATGATGTTATATATGCATTGAACTAAAAGGTTTTAATTACTTTCATTTGGAAATTAATTATCGTTATATTTGTTAAAAACCATTATATTTTTGCTCTAAATTATTTTTTTGCTCTTTAAATTATTCGATTGCTTGTCAGTTAGCTACACTTTAGAAAATTAAGATTTTTTCAATTCAATGCATACATGATGAATTATGCCTATTTGTATATAAGACAATGTGATATTTTTTTAAATATTGAGTTAGATAGGAGTGCTTAAGTAAATTAAGAAAAATATCCTTTTTGGTAAATTTTTACAAAAATATTCATGCATAGATTTTAATTTTCATCTTTGTCAATGTTTTATTACGTAATTTAACAATAACATGAAAACAATTAAATAAAATGACACTTAAAGTATTTGGTCTCTAAATTACTCTATCGCTTGCCAATTAGCTACACTTTAGAAAATGAAGATTTTTTTTTTTCAGTTATGTCTATTTGTATGGAAGACAATGTGGCATTTTTAATATATTTATTTAGATAGGAAAGTAAATGAAAGTAAAGCTGTTTAAATAAAGTAAAATGCATGCGTTAAGTAAAGTAAAATGTATATTTTAACAAAAATATTCATGTATAGATGATGTTATGTATGCGTTGAAAAATTTCCATTTTTGTGAATATTTTATAACGTAACTTAACAATAGCAAAAAAAATTCCGTAATGCATAATATTTAAAGCGGATAGACTATCAATAAAGCAAACATCGTCCAAACTAATTCCTCAGTTTCATTCTCCGTGCGGGACAGATGCTGGGCAGGAAATTTTTCACAACAGCCCAGCAAAAGCAGATGCACGGGGGGAAAACGTGTGGAGAATAAAGCCTTCCAGTTTTTTTTATCTCTGCGCAATCGCCGAAGAGGGTTTCGACAGCGATTATGTTCTTGGCTTCATCTCGGCAAGACAGGGCTGCGCGTGGAAGAGAAGAGGGTACGATACCATCGTTAACCATAATAGCTTCCACGTATCGGCAGCAAGTAGAAGAAGAAGAAAAAAAGATGTCGCTAACATGAAGCTTCTTCCAGGAACTGCTATTGGGAAGAAATTATGAAGTGGAGCTTTCAAAAACGGCGGGTTGAGTAATCTGCGTGATTACCTTTTTTACGTGGAAATAGATTACTTTTTGATTGATTTATACTGAGGGTCATTTGTCTGAACCTTCAGAAAGACAGGAAACGTTTAACAGCCTATAACAAACTGTTTAATTTTAAGCATATTTCACATTCTCTACTCCAGGGTGGCCATCCGTCAATTTTTCCAATTTTTAATTAAGATGCTTAAGTAATTTTTAACCCTTTTAAAATGCTCATATTTAACAATTACTCATAAAATGATATATTGCTTGTATGGAAGTATAAACAATTTTAGGAGTTTTAAATGATATTAATTTGATATAAAATAAGATGTACACTCATTATTCTAATAAATTATAACATTCTATGTTGTTGTTCTAATGCAGCTGGCAATACAGAGACAGTTAATCTTTATGCTATAAGCAAGGGCGGCATACAGCTGTGACTCATGTAAGTCTACCCAGGTGACACGTGTAGCTTGAAGATTTGCTACGGACGCGAGTAACACTACCCCTTATAGCATTCTATTGGTTTTACTAGCATTTTCTGGTTACAGAAATAAAATTTTAATTAAGGTTTGGTTTCGTTTGATAAGTCGCTCTACGGTCACTTTTTGCATACTTTAGGCTAATTAGAGCGAAACCTACAGTTTAACGTGGATTCTGAACCACTGGCAAACATCCATGCCACTTCCAGAATTCGAACTTTAAAAGCATGTTCTAATTAAGGTAAATTTTATTACGAAATCTGTGCAGAATTCAAAGTGGGAAATTTTAAATAACTACCCTTTCAATAAGATGAATTGACTAAATAAAGCCATCATTCTTATTCAAGATTCCCCAATTATTTTTTTGTCTACTTTTAATCTGTTAGCATTTATTTTAAAGAATATAACGGTAAAAAAAATAAACTTTTTTTAATTGCGTCAAGGATTGGGTCGTATTGGCCATGTTCCTGCTAGCAATACTAACTAGCCTTAAAGAGGCATGTCTTATGGGCTGCACCGACGAACGCTGTTACTAATTTAGCACTACCCAGGGGACTAGTTTGAAGATGTGCTACGGACGCGAGTAACACTACCTCCACAACTCTCTACGATCCTATTAGACCGGAACCTACGGTTTAAAGTGGATTACGAACCACTACAAACATTCATGGCATAGCTGGGGCTCGAACACGAAACCAGGGGCACCAACTGCCAGAGCGCTATTCACTCGGCTACCAGGCCCCAGTGAAAATAAATTGAAAACTATTACTGTGAATTTTTACCTTATTTTTTACAGTAAATTAATGGCGATACAGGTTAAGGATGAACCTTGTTCTACAGGAGATTGAGTTAGGTCAATGGAAAATAGCATAATTAACCATTATATGATGGCATTTGCGTAATTTATTGTGAGGACCGAAATTTTAAAACACTGCCAAAAGTGAAGAATTATAGTATATGTAGAAAGATATTTATAGGTACCTATTTCTGGTGTTATTTATGTCTCGATAATGAGGGCTGTTGAGTCAAAGAAGTTTATACTTTTAAGAATGATTATTATGGCTTATTAACATAAAAAGGAAAACATTTCTCTATAATTTGGAGATTTTAGGATTCAATTTGTCTTTAATTTATAGGCATAGATTGTTATTTTATGATACGATTGAGTGTCAATTCTGATTATAATCGAAATGCTGCATGTATAACGATATATAGAACCTACATATTCGGTCAATAGCATGAAGTTCTGATAAGGATATGAGCTAATTAAGGTATGAAAAGGATAATAAACACGACAATGCATTTATTTCGAATTTTTTCCTCATCGGTAAGGGTTTCGTTTGTTTCCACATTCTATTTTTATTATCCAATTAAAGTTTGTTACTGACGCATAATTTTTTTTTAAGTAGGAGAGAAGTTGTAATGGGCCAGGATGATTGTTTTGGGACTATAATAAATACAGTTAAGACCCCGCTAAATGCTGTTTCAATATATTGTTGGGATTTTCGAAATCGCGAATTTTAAAGTTTATTATTTGCATCTAACATTCAAACAAATGATTGATAAAACCTATAGAAGAGATTAACAAGATAGAATTTTTGCGAAACTACAATATTGTTAATGCTGTGTACTGTTGATGTCTTTACTCGAATGAGGTAGCCAAGCCATAATTCAAAGGAGTATGATCGGAGTTAAAGCAAGATTGTTGACACGAAAGAATTTGTAGATGTCAAGGAAATCGTTAAGTAAATGTAGACAAAATTGTTTAGGTATTGAATAATAAAAAAGTGCAGGATATTGATTTGGTTATCATTTAGTGCACTCTTTAGGTTAATTAGACCGAACTACAGTTTAATGCGGATTCCGAATCACCAACCAACATCCATTCGAACCTGAAACCTGTGGTACCAAAGGTCAGAGCGCTAGTCAATTAGCCACCAGACAGCCAGGATACTGCAGAATTGTTACATTTTTCAACTACTGAAAGTCATTCCAACGAATATCTTAACGAATTAGTAGAACAAGAAAAGTATGAAGATGACGAAATTAGTGTTTCTGAACGCGACAAGCAAATGGACTTTTCAAATGATTTTCTGAAAAAAAAAAAAAACACTATAACTAGTCACTATAATTATGATTAAGTTTATACAAAAATATTTAAATTTTGATACATGTTCAACGTCTAGACGAAGTGTCACTGATGCGATGTCTTGATCTTGACAGATAATTGCTGAACGGAATAAGAAAAACTAAACGACGGTATATAATTGCCTCACAATATATCTATCTATCTATCTATCCATCTACATATCTATCTATGTATATATATATATATATATATATCAAACGATTAGGAATCTTCGTCATCACAAAAGCAACTTCTATATTCGAACTTTTTATTTATTTTATTTTCATGAATGTTTAATGAATAAAACTTGTCGATAGTAGTCTACGAGTTTTATTAGTAATAATCTGCATTAGTAGTCGATAATAAGGTCTTTAGCAATAAATGTTACAAAATAAAACAAAACATTGATAAATTTCTTATTCTCCGTTCTCTTTTTTTTTTTTTAACGTCATTATTTAAGTGTTAAAATGACCTCATTGTTTAATGCTATGTCCCTTTGCTCACGAACTTTTAGGAACATATCCCATTCCCACGAGATTAGCGAAGATTTGGTTAAAAAATGGCTTATAGAAATGATTCCAGCCAAAAAAAAAAAAAAAAATTATATAGAAAGATAATTTATGGACACTTGACGGAAAGTAAAAAAAAAAAAAAAAAAATTAGAAGCGATACTTTAAACAAAAATAATAATATTTTTTTAATAAAATAATAAAAATAATTTTTTGTATTGTGAATTCCTTGACACTTACGATAAATTGATGTTTTGTAAAAGTAAATTTTGATCTAAAGTTTGAATTTTGATGTATTTTCAGCATTGCTTTTACAGATTTATACATTTGAAGGCAAAGTTCGAATTTGAGAATTGTGGGACATGTGCTGCCATCTGTTCGCAAAATCAGAAGATTCTAGGTTATTTTTTCTTTTTAAAAATTCATTGCATTTATTTTAATTTGTGGTTTTGATTTAAAATGTATCACAGTCACATACAAACCAACGAATATAATCTGCTCAACCAATATATGCAGATTATACATAAAATTTGGAATATGTAAGAACAAGACGCATAGCAGCAATCTTAAAAAATAAAAATATATGCAATTCAAACGATTTTTTCATTGAGAAATCTTCTCTTGTCTTTGCTTTTGCGACCTTTTAGAATTATTTTACATTAGTTAATTATATAACTTTTTTTAGCTCGGGAAAGAAATTCGAATTTTAATATTATTATTCATAAATTTAAATATTGTATATAAAAAATGCTCCGGAAAGAAATTTAAAAAAAAAAATTACAAATGGCAGTGGAAATTTTCAAAATTGTATATGCTCAAAATCATCAAAAATTTCACTCCATAAAAGAATACCCAGATATTTTATTTGTAATAAAAGAATTTATTATACTGCTCAATTATTTTATATATTATTATTAATAGAATATTAACGAAGTTTGAATTTTATTTCATATTGATTTTTAATTTCTGTATTTGTAAAAAAAAATTATAACGTTGTTAAAATTGCAATACGAGACAATTATAATTTTCAATATTTGATCAAGTTTTGAACTTAACGTAGTTTTATAAATTGATTTTTATTTTAATTCATTTGTGAATGAGAGTATAAAAGAAGATTATTTGGATATTTTGTGTCATATAATAAATAAATTTTCATATTTAGTATATTTGACAAGAAACAAAAGCATAAATTAATGTTTCCTAAACTGATTACAATTATGTTTTCATGAAGAATAATCTAAAATGATATGTTTCGTCTAGAAAGGTGTAATATTTGAATAGAAAAGTTTTAAATTTATTTAATAAACATATTAATCTCATTTTTGTATGAATTATTATTATTAAAATGTCCAATTTCCTTTATTTTGAAATGTATTTCAAATATACACTAGTAAATCAGTCAAGGTACCTGTGGTGTAGTGGTTATCACATCCGCCTAACACGCGGAAGGTCCCAGGTTCGATCCTGGCAGGTACAGGTTTATTTTTCGTTTACACGACATTAAAATTTATAAATTTTGTGAATGAAGAATTGTTCGTATAATTTTCCTTTCATAAAAAAATAATTTTCCTTTCATAAAAAATAATTTTCCTTTCTTAAAATGAACTTAAAACGTTTAAAAAAGGCTAAGCAATTCATTCACCCATTAATGTTTGTTTCATTGCAGAAACTGTATGGTTGTTAAAAGCTGTTTTACAAAATGCTGTTTCGTTAATTTTGTTCAGATTTGTGAGTTTAATTTAATGTCATAAATGATTGTAGACTTTTACTGTAATTGTTAACTAGTAACGAACATCTTATATACTTTTAATTTAGCCTTTAATGCTATTTATCTTAAATATATATATCATTTTGGAATAAACAATTAGTTTTGTTAAACGTGTTCAAAATTTTTTTAAATACTTAGGAAAATTTTTACGGTTATATTTTGGATTTGTTTAAAACGTTATAAAATATAGAAAATTTAAAGTAGTAATATTAAACTAAATATAATAATTCATTTGATAAAAATCAGCAAATTTTTACCTGCTGTGTGGCGCCATCTATGAATAAAAGTCATCCTAAAAACAAACTTTTCGAAAATAATTTCAAAACACTGTTATTTCAGTGACATTTGTAATTTTATTTTTAAAACTTAAATTCCACTCACATTTAAAAAATTTCTAATAAAAATTCATGCAATATCCAAAGAGATTTTATTATAAAAATTGATCGAAAAAGGAATTATAAAAAAATTTTTGAGAAAGTCATTTACATCAGAAGTTTTTCAGAAATCCTAAATATTAATGTTTATATTTTATTTAATTAAAACATTAAAAATGCTAAATTATAAATATTAATACTTTTTCTTTTACAGTTAGTGTTTAAAAACATTTTATAATTTTTTTTATTAAAATAGCTTTAATCACTAACTCAGAAAGCTTCTCAAATTTGATGCAGGAAATGCTACTAAAAATATAGGTATTTATATTTACAGTTTTTTAGTTACAAAAATTGACTTGTTATTTTTAAAACTAACATCAATTTCACGAAAAATCTCCTTTCATGAGTTTTTCTAAACATTCTTGTTTACTGACATTTTATTTTTGTTTGGTATTTACTTATACCTTGATTATCAAAAGTCAATGAGAAATGAAAATTATTATGTTATGAAAAATTATTCTTGTAAAGAACACTGTATGTCAAAATGGAAATTAATACTGTTTGTAATGTTAATTAATACCTATTGAACTAAACTTTTTTCCATTCTTCATAATTAGACAAAACATTATCGTATTAATAAATTGTTTGAAAAAGTATTAGGCATTTTTTAATATTACTTCGTTTTTGTTACTGAAGGGATATATAAAACTGTGGCTTATATATAGTTACGTCAATATAAAAACAGTGATTTAGTAAGATTTATATATTTATACACTAATTTCTTGTTATATATATTAAGAAATGATTTATTTTACTTAAAAGGTAAAAGACGAAAAGTAAGTTAATTATATTACTTAAACAACACCAAATTTTAAAGATTTACATTTTTGTCTTTTGCGTGATAAAATTTTTTCTAAGAATATGTCACATATTTTCTTCTGTAGCATACATACAATGAACAATTGAACATTATTTACTCACCAAGACATTATTTACTGCATCTAGACTTCTAAACTAGATATCATTTCAGCAATGATTACAAATTGTAAGTGGTGACAAATTCCACTCCTCACCCGTACCTAGAGTTATACAGCACTCTATCAGATAGAAAGGTGAATGTTAACATTAGTGATCACCACGAAAACCCACTGACGAGTGTTGAGAGAGAAAGGAACATTCAGGGAAGAGTTTATATGGTAACTGTCCCTATATTTGCTTGTCTTATGGGAGAAAACCTGAAATTCTCTGAATAGGCAGCCTGACTAATGATGCAAGATGCTTTACACATATTGCACGATTACCATCAAATCTTCTCGTTTCTGAAGGCAGTGACTATAATAGTAATGGCACTACAGCATTCGAACCTCGGCCTTCCTGTACGCTCACTGGGCCCAGTTGCCGACAGTCGTCACATTTAACTATATTTTTACATTAGTTTGCACTTTTAAATTTGTTTGATTTCATAAATGCTAAATATAAATTTATGTATTTTTTTTTTTTCAAATACCCTTTTTTTTCATTCGATTTTTGAAAAGATTCATTTTATAGAATTTTTTTATATTACTTTTATTTATATCATATTTTTTGAAAGGGAGGCTTATAGCGCCACCTAGAAGCTAATCATAAGACTTCTATTAAAAGTAATTACATCATTTTTGAAAGATATTGTTTACAACGTGTTTTATAAAGAGCTTTGGTAGCACTTTGACATTATAATTGAGTTATATTTTAATTCAGTGTTTCTCAATATTTTGTTGAGTAAACTGCAGAAAACAGTAATAATAATTAAAGAAAAGATTCCTAAAGCAATAATTTTTGAAAAATTTTTTTATTGGTTTTCTTGCAAATATAATTTTACCATGTATGATTACAAAAGTCAATTATCCTTACTATTGAAATTCTATCTTACTCTTCTAAGGTAGAACCTTGTGTACGTTCGATTTAGAATAAGTTCAACTTGATCTTATTTTGACGTGAAAAAATGTGTTTGGTTTACGATTTGCCTTTCAAAATCTTCACAAAGAAATATGGCTTTCCCCATAAATAAACCATGAAGTCTTGACTGGGACCATATGTCATATTGTCATATTTGTCATAATGTCCTATTTCCAAAGTATCCTCTGAAAAGAAAGATGCATTGTATTAAACAAATGCCAGACCATTGACCATTATGTCAATGGCCTGCTCAACCATCACCGAAATACTTTCCAAGTCATTTAGTGTAAAATACTCATCCAAGGAGGAAGTGAAAAGATGCAATTTTGACCAGATTTTAGTAAACGTCGACCATGCATCATAGGAAAAGTCAATTATCCCCACTAATGAGGACTACTGTGGAATCTCGATATACGTTCGCTTTGGAATAAGTCCATCTTGACGGTCTTGTTTGGACTTGAAAAAGTTTGTGTGGCATATATGTTTGGAATATGATTTGTTTAATGGACTTTACCAAATGGATTTGTTTTCAAATTGGTTGCAGAGAAATATCACCTCCACAAACAAGCCATAAAGCCTTATCTGGAATGATCAAACAATGTTCTATTTCCAAATCATAATGAAAAAAAAAAAAAGCAATAGTTTTGGACATATTTCTTGAAAAACATAAAACTTGTTGATTTTAAACAAAGTCCAAGTGAAAAAAGAAACATTTTTATTTGTAAGTTTCATTTAAGCTTGTATTTTTTTAATTGCTTTGCATTTATGTTTCTTACTATTAAACAGTGTTTAAAAATTTTTATACAATCCCATCAATGTATAATATGCCAAAACAATTCATGTATTTGTTTTGGCAAAATTCATTGAAAAACTAAACAATGAAATTTTTGAGAAAGGGTTAAGCATTTTTAGTATTTTTTATGTTAAAAAAATTGATTTATTTACTGTTTGGTAAAATTCCAAAGGGTATGTACCTAGGTACTACTGTATATGTGTTTTATTTTAAATGAAGGCTTATATTTAGGATTGATGTTAGATACAGAAGAATATAAATCTTCAAAGTTTTACAGAAGTGACAATTGTTTGATTTTTAAAAACGTTAATGCCACTTTACATAAATACGTAGAAAGTATAAGTATATTTAAAAACATTTCCGAATGTTCTAGAAATTCTCAAATAATTCTGAACCAAAATTTTTTTTTTATCTTCAGATGAAAAACTAAAGCTGTAAACTTGCTTTGCTCTATAACTCCGCAGATTCTCCTTGTGATTTTCATGAGAAATGAAAAATTTCAATCATTTCAACTGATTGTAAGTTATATATTTAACACATGTATAAAAAAAACTTCTTTTATAGTCACAATTTGAAAAAGTATTATTGATATTGTGTTAGCAGACACTTTAAATGATCAAGTATAGCTTTTTGAATTTTATAGCTATTAAAATACTATTTTTAAATCTAAACAATTTCATAAATCATTTTTACACTTTATTTTTAGTAATGCTCCCCTTTTTTAAGAGATTAAATTTAATATTTTAGGGTAAATATGTTTTAATTTTCTTGAAATGAAATGAAAATCATATTTATATTCAATTAAAAATATTAAATCTTTCAACTGTAATTATCCATATAAACTTTGATCTTAGGAATTCATAGTTTAACAAAAATTAAAAATATATGACTTTTTTTATATAAAATTAACCATTTGGTTGACATTTTTAAAAATTTTGCTAAAATTTCTGCAATCCTCAAATTTAACCAAGCAAAAATTGAATAACGTTGCTTTGCTTTAATTCAGAGAAAAAAATTATTGTTCATCTATTTTGTTATTTAGTCGTATTATTTCAATAAACTTATTTCATTTACTTATTTATTTTATTATATTAAATTATATTAAATAATTAATTATTTATTATTTTAATATTATAAGTATTATTAAGTAAATTATTTATATTACTTATTTTATATTTACTATGTTAAAGTAAAATATTTACTTGATTATTAAGAATGTTATAACTATAAGCTATCGTTGTCTTTTTATATATTGTAAAATTAACATGAAAAATGAGTCGAATTCGAAACTGTGTACGACAAGAATCTGTCTTAACATGCAGTTTAACTTATATTAATTAATTTTATTTGAATTATTTTCTCCCTTTTTTTCAGCCTTTTTTTTTTTTGTGTATTAAGGTGTTTTGTAATCTTCTAATACTACTTAAAATTTTTATTTTGTTAGCTATATATTTTTTTTCATGTAATTTGATTTCTTACAGCGAATATTTGAATAGAGCTTAATTTTTCAAAATTATTCATTTGTATCAAATGAAGCAAATTTAAAAATTTTGGCATTTTAATATTAAACGGTTTTGATTATACTTTTATTGTGCAACAAACAGTTAACACTTATAATGGCATATTTTAAATTAATTGTCTTTTTTCATAGGACCTGAACCTAACTTGTACTGCTTAAAGAAATAATTTTGTTTAAATGAATCAATAGATGGCGCCACGATAAACTCTTTATTTTTGTTGAAAATAGTTATATTTGAAAGAAAAATTACAATTTATTTAAGAGAATGGCATCATCAATTCATCTTATTTTTTATATCTTTATAACAGCATCACAATTTATTTAGATTATATCAAAATATTATTAAAAATTGGAAATAAAACAAAAGCAATGTTCTTTCTTACGTTAAATAATATTTTAATTATTTTAAATATTTATTTTTTAGTCAATAATACAATTATTTATACTTAAAAACCTTGAAAAATGCCACAGTTTAAAAAAATTCGTAAACATCCGTTTTATAGAAAAATCCGCATTTAAATAGATCACATTTTAAAAATTAAAAAAAAAAAAAAAAAGAATATTTTAAGATTAAATTTTTAGTTATATTTTTATTACAGTGCATTGCATAAAAATATACGTTTTTTAAGAATTTTTTGTGCAAATTAATAAAACACACACACATATATATCAATATTTGTCATTGAAAGGTTCTCATTTATTAATAAATATTAATTTTCAATTAAATTGGTGATAAATTAAGTCCTTAAATTTCTTAATTAATCTTTTCTTAAAATTAAACAGATAAGGGGGAAATTATAACCTATAAATCCTCTGTTTTAATATATATTAGATTTATGAGTGTGTTTGAGTAATAAAACAAGTAATATAAAAAAAAAAAAATTTAAAGTCAATTCCTACTTTTTTTTTCACTCTACTGCAGAAAGTCCTTTATAAATAATTTTCATTCATTTTTTAAAGTTTATCTGGCGCCATCTATTGGTAGATATATGCAATTTAAATCTAAAAAAAAAAAAAAAAATCTAAAATTAATTAATTTAATTTAATTACTGAATTAATATTTGAAAAACTGTATTAACATCCAGTGTCATCCACTACAAGTTCAAAAAGAATGTATTTGAACTCGAGTGGATGAATAAAAAAGTATTTTATGAACGATTGAAAATTTGAGGGTATATATATATATATATACATATATATAGGGAGAGTGTGAGCTAATAGAAGGAATTGGAAAAATATTTACTAAATATTTGATTAGAAATGAAAAATATCCCGTCTTTCTATTCTATCCATCTGATTTTAAATTGCGTAATGTAGCAATATGATTGTGGTTCAGAACGCCAAAATTAAAAATTAATTTCCCAATTTTTTTTAAAAAAAAAGTAAGTTAATTTTAAAATAAGTGCACGTGTATAATCGGACAAATTTTATTTTTAAAATTCTAAAGTGAGCTATATTTTATAATTATTTTATTTACAAGAATCATAAAAATCCATCATTATGAGAAAAATGGCATTTTTTAGTTATATTTTTATTACAGTGCATTATTTAAAAAATATACGTTTTTATTTTTTGAACTAATAATAATAATAACCATTTTTATCCTGAAATAATTATTTAACTTTCTACACACCTATATTGACTAATTCTATTTCATTAGCTACCTCGACAATTTAATTGACACTAACAATAGATTCTATTGTGCCAAAATCCTTCCTTCCTTCAATACACTTTTCAAAAAGTTTGATATTGTCTTCAGCCTCCATGATATTGGAATTTTTCAAAAACTCTATTGTATTGTTATTTTCTAAATCGGTTTTATCAATCAGTTGTCCGGTAAAAGAAAACTTTAAAATTTGCGATTTGTGGCATAATCATTCGATACTCAACTTCTCTTCGTGGGTTTGTTGGCATTTTCATTGTGATGGTTGAACTAATAACTACAATGTAAAGACAAATCCTGTACAGGTTGCTCTATTGAATGTTATAAATATATCCCAACAAAAACAACAACAATAAAAAAAAAAAAAAAAAACCCACCTCAAATGAGCCAATGATTTTTTAAGGATGTATGTTTTGAGTAATTTTTAAGTTAAACTTTGATGGAGTTTCTTTGAAAAGGTTCCATTATGCATTTTTACAGGGAATTCTGTATGGGTACAGGGCTATTATAACAATCTTTCAATTGTCTTCCCGGGCATTTTGTATACAATTTAAGAGGTTGAAAAAAAAAAAAAAAAAAAAAGCATACCACTATACTTATAATTTTTGCTTAAGATAACTTGCTATTGGTTTTTATTGTCTTAGTATTAGTAAGCAATTAATTTTAATGTTTAGTTAAATGGTTGATTTTAAAGATAAAATTATAAAATGAATAATTAATTAATTATTTTTTTATTTAAACACCTTTTTTTTTATTTTTGAAATATTTTTGTAATTTTTTAAAAACTATTATACTTAAATACGCCTTTTTGATTGTAGCTCTATTTATGTATTTTAAACTCATTTTTAAATTAAAAAAAAGAGAAAAATGAGGTATTTAATAGATTAACAAGAATTTTAAGTCTGAATACTTCCATTTATAATTATGTTTCTCTGATACACTGGCAAGAGCGCCCCATGTGGCATTCAGGAGAAATGGTCAATTGACCTACAAACTCTCACCCAGAAAGAAACTACATTTTGCTCATTCTGCGAGAATCCGAGTTTCGGGTATTCGGCTTAGAAGGAGTCCTTCCCCGAATCTATAATTATATGCCTTAAAATGTGTTAGATATTGTGTGTCTCTAATTGTATGTGTGTGTATCAATAAAGCTGAGAGTTCTCAAATCTGTTCTCAAGTATCTCATACCAATCATATCCAGTTACAATCTGATTGCCTAAACTGCACACTACACATTTTTTTTTTTTGGTTATCAAACGTAAAAATTATATTTATTGAAACTATGGCAATTCTAGATCTTGTTTGTCTGTAATTAAAAAATATGCGTTATATTTTGATTCAAAAATTTGGCTAAACTGTTTTAAGCTTATTTATAATTGTATTTGTGATTATTAAATCAATAAAAAACAGAGATTTGCATTGTTAATCTACATTTTAATTACAACAATTATAATATATATATATATACAACAATTACAATTACAATATTTGAAGTGGGATCATTATTGTGCAATGGATAAGCATTACAAGGAAAAACTATCAACAGTCTTAATTTTGAGTATTATTTTGGAAATTCACATGCAAGCACACTGATAATTAACAACATATAGAATACATGTTGTGCATAAGATATAGGAATTGTATTTATATAAGTGAAATATATTAATACAATATATTTACATTGTTATACATTCAGAAGTACAGAAAAATTAGAATAAATAAATACAACACTATAAGAGTCTAGATATGTTGAGAAAAAAAGTAATTTTAGATTTTAAAATGCTTCAATATTTAATAAATTTTTGTTAATTAATAGAAGTTTAGCTATTTCAATTTAATTTAGCACATTCAGCAACCATAATGCTCTTCAGTAATGCTGTCCAAAAAAAGGCTAAAATTCATCTTCCATCTTTAAATTGTTAGGAGTTTGTTTTTCTACATCATACCGAATAGTTCATTTGTATAAATTTATAATACCAAAAAAAAAAATTCTATTATACATAAAAGAACAATTGAAATTTATAAATTTAGAGTTTCATAAACTTTTACCTATTACGTCATCCAAAATCGAAAAGAAAATAAATAAGTACAGAAAAAAAATTCCTCAACCTGAATGTTATTTTCTCTGCAAACCACACATATCGCGTCACGTTGATGTTTAGAATAGCTCTGTAATAACAGAAAGCATAAAGCAAGAATCAGAGATCGATACCAGAAATTTAATTGGAAATCAACACGACAGTGTATGCCACATTCAGGCCATATGAATAAGTTTTAAAAATGTAGTTTGAAAACATTTTAGAGTAATTAGTGCAGTAAAATTTTTTATTATCGACGATCATACTTTTGTATGTCATAAGTTTGTTTACATTGAAATTGGGTAGACATTAATTAGACTTTTTAACAACAGAAAAAAATAAACTTATTATTCAAAAGTAAAATGAACTTATAATTGCAAATCAACTTATTATTCTAACTAATGAAACTTATTATTAACAAATAAACTTATTTTTCAAACAAATAAATTTATCATTCAAACAGATAAACATATTATTCAAACAAATAAGCATATTATTCAAACAGATAAACTTATTATTCACTTATTATTAACAAATAAACTTATTATTAAAAAAAACTGCAACATACTAACTTTTACGTAATACTAAAGATAATTAGTATTATAAAAAAAAAATGGATCAATATGTAAGATTAAAGACTTATGGTATAATTTAAACATAAAAAGTTACTCTCGAAAGACATGTTAAAAAATAATTTTTGACTTAATCCTATTTTAATGAGATCAATCCTGTTTAATCCTTAGTTTGCCAAGTAATAATACACTATAGTGGATGCATTTTTTCTACAACAACAAAAAATATGAAAAAATTCTAAAACAGGGACTAATGATCAACTATTCACATGGAACGAAATTTATGCATAAATAATAAAATTATTTTACTTTAACATGCAGTAACGCAATCATTGTAAAAGAAAATTATTTGTTTTATAAGTAAAAAAAATATTTTAGGTAAATTATTAACAAAGAGTAATTTAGTTAACTCTTCTTTGATAATACCTTCAATGAAGGTGTAAAAGAAATTTTCTAATTAAAGGAATTAATTATTAAATGCATCAGATTTACAATTTTACAAAAATAATGTAATTTTTCTAGTTTAGGATGATGCCTTATCTTGTGTGTAAGCATTGAAAACAAAGGTTGGCTAAAAATATTGTATAAAATTTTACTAGCGTTTTTTCTACAATTAAAAAAAGAAATACTTTTGATGATTTTTTTTATTTACTGAATAAAACATTGAATTCATTATAAATTCAAGAAATTAAAAAAAAAAACTGTAAAAACAGAAAATCAATAGAAATACCTGCACATAAAGAGTTACTTAACGAAACAGCTATTGTAATTTCTTTTTTTCAAATATAATATCAGTTAAAAATTTATTAAATATGAGAAAAAAATATATTTTTGCATTCAAACTATTTTCTACTTTTTTACAACTGTTACATATATTATTTTAAAATAATGAAAATTTTTATTCTGATTGATCAATCAACAAATTATATTTAAATTTTCTTTTACAATTCAAATTACTAAGTTTTTAGTTAAAAAGAGTGATGCCCATATTATTTAATCTATTTAACTATGATCTCTAGATTATATATTGAATTTATTACGATATATACATACATACATACATATATACATACATAAATATTTTAAATTTATTAAAATTTGTTGCAATTTATTCAAATATTTTATTTATTGCAAACTTATTGCAACTTATTTTCTTTCAAGCTTTATCAAACAAGAGACATTTAGGCATGATTACAAATATTAAAGTATCAAACAATATTTTTATTCGTCTAAAAGATATTAGTTAGTGAAGGTGGAGTTGAAATTCTCAAATTCAAAAATTTCGCGCCATAATCTGTAGAATTAAAAGATTACATTGATTATGGTTAAAGATAATATCTAAATTATAAAATTGATAATGTATTTATGTTATTATTCATAATATAACATTTCTACATGCATATAATTATATAATGAAGAAGATTGTAATAATTGAAAAATTGCCTAATAAAGATACTTTGTTTAACATTGTGCAAATAGGATAGTTCGACCACCAATTGGATGGATTCAAAATAGGAAGTCTTAATAGGTTAAAGAGGTAATTTTAGAGTAGTTTTAATTTCAATAAAAAAAAAATATTAAAATTTTTTATATAAATTCAATGGAAAAAATGAAAAATTTTTAAATTACGTAAATTCAATGGAAAAGATGGATGAAAAATTTTTTACAATAACGATTGAATCTTATTCTTTCCCAATTGCTTTTTTCTTTTTATTATTGAATGGCACACCTAACAAGTAATCGATTCGTCCATTTCTGTCTTTAAGCTGGATGTTTATTTTTGACCGCACACGAAATTTGCAGTGTTACTATATAAGTATACTGCAGTAATAATCAAAACATTTTCTTGAAAAATATAAACCTTGTCAATAATTGAACAGTTTGATATGCCTTTTACAAAACTAATGATTGAAATAAATAATTAATAGAATGAGTTTTTTAAATTTGTATTATATTTTTGAATCTGCTTTATTATTGATATAAACAAGAGTAGAGCAATAATATATATTACAATATGAGCAGTATAATATCATATATTTTAAATACACTGTTTTCAAATATGATTGAGTCCATGCATTAGTTTTAAGTTTAAAGCCTAAAAATGAAGTATTCGAGCGGGAAAAAATATGAAATTAAATAAAATTCATCTTGCTTCAAAATTTGTCATTGCTAAGATGAAGCACTACAGTGGAAAGACATTTCTTAAAAACATCTCATACATTCAACTAAATTATTAAATAAATGTATTTCCATATATGATTTATTTTTTAAAATACATTTATCAGTTTATTTGAGGATTAAACTGTAAACCCAAACTGTCTTCATTATATGGGCGAATATTCACAACTTATCTTTGTTCACTAGAGTGAGGGAGTCCTTTGGGTACAAAGAATCTTCTGTAACATCATACAGCATTCACTGAAGACAGAATTCAAGTATTCCCAAAAGAATATGGATCTGAACTTTGATATTTCAGATCAACACATTTTGGGAATTTCCGTCATTAATTCTGATTGAAGTGGATGTTTATATCCGCCCAGCTATACACAGCGGAGTCCTTTTAATTGGAGTCGTCGATTTTAAGTCCAACCAGTCCCAGGTGACAAATGTCCGTCTTGGTGGAAGATGTCCTGCCTTTGTGGTTGACAGAAATCCCTGATTATCAAGTCCTTTGAAATGCTGATTATCAGCAGGATCAGAATCCTTTCAGGGTCTGGGTCATCATGGTGGGCGTCTGTGTCTCGACCTCTGTGGTGCACAGGTAGCAGAAGGATCTGCGGAATTCTCTCCGAAATTTCCCTGAGGGGCAAAGAAGGAAAAGTTTGTTTAATTAGACTGTTGGAATATAATTTGATTTTGATGGTGGATGTTGATGTTTATAAATCTAAACAATTAATTGGTGACTTATGATGCTGTTGGGATTTTATTACTACTTTGTTAAATCAAGGGTGGTTTAGGTTTGATGGATAAGAATGTTCACAGCCATAAATTAATGAATTCTTTGTAAGTGATTTACAGCATTAGATTTATGAAACTTATGGATATGAGTTATATCGATGACTTTATGAATTCTACGGATGTGGGTTATGATGATTTTAATGAACTCTATGTATATCATGACATTTATGTGAATTCTATGAATATGAATTATAACGATGGATTTAAGGAATTCTATAGATATAAATTATTGCGATTTTAAAAATTCTTTGGATATGGGTTATAGTGATGGATTGATAAGTTCTATGGATGGGAGTTGTAATAATGGCTTTATGTATTATCTGGTTATATAATATATCTGGTTATATGGTTATATGTCATAGTAATAGATTGATGTTTTTAAATGTAGTCAAAGAATTCTACAGTTATGGGTTTTAATGATTTTAATGAATTCTTTGGCTATGAGTAATAATGATAATTACATGAATTCTATGAATAGGGTCACAACGATGGATTTAGTGAATTCCATGGATATGAACTATTGCGATGTATTTATGAATTTTATGAGTATGAAATATAAAGAATTAATGATTTCTGTGATTAATTTTAAGCACTATTTTGATTTTTAAGGCCAAAGTCCTCTTGATGGTAAAAATTCTGTGAGTAAGATTCCTGTTGACTTAGGAACATATAGTAATTTCACGAGAATTTTATTGAACTTCTTATAAAACTTTCCAATTCAACGCAATATAAATATAACTTAAGACGTATGAATTTTGTTGAATCAAGATTGGTTGACGTTTAATAGATTTAAACAAGTTCATACATGAATTTATCGATATAAGTTTTTTTTGATATGAAAATAGGTTTAAACTTTAGTATTTAAGAATCTTCATGAAAATTGTTATGCTTAACATAACATGCTTAAGTCACAACTAAATTTATTAAATACTAAAATATTTACGGTTTTGTACAAGGTAGATATTTGTGTTTGAATTCGTTGTACAGTGCAAGAGTAGAAGTATCCATGAAATTATATCCAAAATGCATTTTAAGCACAAAGAAAACTTTTTCGTGAGATTGTAGTAATTTAGTTGTTGTTTAAATGATAAATGGATTTTGAAATGTAAATTATCATCGTCATTGAAATTTAGATACTACAAATTTGTTTGGTTGTTGTTTCAAATGTTATGACAGCGAATCCATGAATAAATGAAGTGATGGTGGAGATATACAACACATAAAATAAATACAATGTAACTAACATTTACAGCATGTTATTGACTGATAAAAATATAAAAAATACAGCTAAATATATAAATCCACTTGTTTTATTAATTTGTATATTAGAAATGCACATAAGACCATTTAAAGATTCATTTATGTCCAGAACCTGCAATACCTAAGTAGACCTATTATTAAACTAAACCAAACCACTACCTTTAACATAATCACCAAGCTGTTTTTCAAAGAATTTCATATTACAATAAATATAATTTAACTTGTATATTGAAGCTGCATCCCTCTTCCCCTCCTTCCATGAGGGACACGACAACAACAACAATTAGCAAATTGATTATAATTGATTGATAAAAAACTAAAAAGAAATATTGACTTATAAAACTGTAGAAAGACAGCTAAATATTTGAATCTACTTTGCATTTATTAATTTGTGTCTTAGAAATATACATAATATCATTTAAAGTAGAAATGAAAATTAGAAACTTCAAGACATTTTATATATATGCATCTTCATGTACCTATAACATAATAAAATTACCACCAAAATTAAATTACAGAAACATTTTTTAAATTGAATCTACTTACGTACTATCTACTACTACTACTACTACTACTAAATACCAATACGAGAAAGAATCGAATTTAAAGAAGTTTTAAACAGTACAGTTTTCCCACCATTATTTTGTTTGTGTGTTTTTTAGACAATTACAGAACTGGAACAGAACACAGTACAGGAAGAAGAAGAAGAAGAAGGAATTGTTCCCAAATTGTGCTGCTAAACGATGAATGCTTGATGTAAATGCTTCCCTAATAATCCGATGACGGAAACGGATCCTTGTTAAGCTCCGCCAACATGCGGCGATCGGCGATCGATGATTGGAAAGCAGCGATTTGTTGTTGGTGATCGAAGCGTGAAGCCCCGGCGGTGGAAATCTTGAAGAAAAGTGCTTTCGAGCGTCTAACAAGTTTTCCAGACTAGAACAAGCCCTTTGAACGAAAATAATTAGAATTGATTACCCATTGTATTCGAATTACCGTAGAAACGGCGTCCAAGACACGATTCTCTCCATGTTATTCCCGATTCGAACATGTCTGTGGTCTCTGAGAAAACTACTAAAATAGGTTTCGATGTTTGGAAGACTTGAAAGATTTCGTTTCGATGAATGCCAGTTGAGATAATTAATTTTAATCTTTCACCTTATGGACTGTGTGCTTTGAATTTCTCGTTAAAAGTTGCGTTTTAAGTAGTTGCCAATTAACATTTTGTTGGAATCAAAGTTTCTGTTCAATATGCGTTTGACTGTCATGTGTGTATTTTACAGTAATTTCTCAAAGTTGAATAGGATGATTTTCAAAGATGTTTAAACATGCAATATAGTTTCCTATCCATTTAATCTACTGAACTTGTGGCCCAGTAATAAACATGCAAGAAAGCTCAGGTTCAAATTCCGTTGGTGACGTCTGTTGCAATCACTGCTTCTAAAAACAAGGTGACTCGTTGATGATTACTATAATGAAAAGCCTCTTGTACCGATATTTGAAGATGTGGGGTGGATACTTTCTGAGTTTTCTCTTATAAGACCCGCAAATGAGGGGCAGTTAGCCCTAAAAGTCCACCTGAGAGGCAATGTCCCTCCCTCATCACCCATCGGTGAGCTGTTCGTGACATGCATAAGTGGAGCGCAAGACCTACGGTCGT
Source organism: Caerostris extrusa (assembly GCA_021605095.1). Lineage (NCBI taxonomy): Eukaryota > Metazoa > Arthropoda > Arachnida > Araneae > Araneidae > Caerostris > Caerostris extrusa. The sequence goes on from BPLR01007723.1 coordinate 180,390, forward strand.
TAAACGAAAGTAATCAGTTCTAAATCATAAAAAATGCTTATTAAATAATAATTATAGTTTATTATGTTTTACAATAAGTTAAAATGCATTTTTTTATTTAATGAAATTATTTTTAAATTTACAATACAAAATCTGGTCACATTAAAAATGTAAATAAAATGCACAAGATAGTACTCGTAGTAATGTCGATACACTACTAAAATAACAATGTTTTAAATGCAACATTGGTCAACACACATAATGTTAAGCCCATGGGACCTTTAGCGGATATAAGACTGTCTTTAGTTAAAATTACAGAAATACAGATAAGTTACAAATAATATAAATAACAGAGAAAAATCAATAATAATTTTAAAGCTTATGATTATTCGACATTTAGTCTCACTACAAAATTTCTACATTTCTACCGTTATACCAGTATTCAATTGAAAGGTAACTACCATGTTTACAGATGGAAATGGACGGATCGATTATTTTTAGGCGCGTTAATCTGTTATTGGTAAGCAATTAAAAAAAAAAAAAAAAAAAAAAGGAAATGTTTTTTTTAGTTTTGGCGAAAATTTTTTTTTAAGATTCTTTTGATTTTATGCAACTATAAAATTTTAATGATTAAAAATTCAAATTTATGCCTAGAACCTGCAAGACCTAAGTAGACCTATTTTTAAACTAAACCAAACCACTACCTTTAACATAACCACCAAGCAATTTTTTAAAAAGAAAAAACTTTTCATATTACAATAAATATAATTTAACGAATTTATTGATTATAATCGATTGATATAAAACTGAAGAAATATTGGCTTATCGACTTATAAAGTTGAAGAAATGGAGCTAAATATTTAAATTCATTTTTTTTTTTTTGTTACTTTGTGCCCTAGAAATAAACATAATATCATTTAATGTTTAGATGAGTTTTAGAAAATTCAAGACATGCTATACACAAAATCTTCAAGTAACTTTAACATAATAAAACTAGCACCAAAATAAAATTACAGAAACATTTTTTAAACTGAATCTACTTAAACGTACCAACGCGAACCACATGAGAGAAAGGATCCATTTTTAAAGAAGTTCTAAACAGCACAGTTTTCCCACCGTTATTTTTGTGTGTGTGTCTCAAGACAATTACAGGATTGGAACAGAACACAGGAGAACAGAACAGAGAACATTGGAACAGAACACAGAAGTGGAAGAAGAAGGAATTGTTCCCCAAATTGTGCTGCTAAACGATGAATACTTGATATAAATGCCTTCCTAATAATCCTATGACGGAAACGGATCCTTGTTAAGCTCCGCCAACATCCAGCGATCGACGATCGATGATTGGAAAGCAGCGATTTGTTGTTGGTGATCGAAGCGTGAAGCCCCCGGCGGTGGAAATCTTGAAGAAAAGTGCTTTCGAGCGTCTAACAAGTTTTCAGACTAGAACAAGCGCTTCGAACGAAAATAACTAGAATTGATTACCATATTGTATTCGAATTACCATAGGAATGGAGTCTAAGACATGATTCTCTCCATGTTATTTCCGATTCGAACATGTCTGAGGCTCTCTCGAATTCGAACATCTCTGAGAAAACTACTAAAATCTACTGATGTTTGGAAGACTTGAAAGGTTCCGTTTCGATGAATGCCAGTTGAGGTAATTAATTTTAATCTTTCACCTTATGGACTGTGTGCTTTGAATTTCTCGTTAAAAGTTTCGTTTCAAGTGGTTGCTGATTAAACATCGGTTGGAATCAAATTTTCTATCCAGTATGGGTTTGACTGCCATGTGCGTGTTTTATAGGAATTTCTCAACGTAGAATATGATGATTTTCGAAGATGTTTAAACATGCAATATGTTTTCTTATCCATCTAATCTACCCAATTCGTGGCTCAGTGATAAGCATGCACGAGATCTCTGGTTAAAACACGTTGGTTGCTTATTTTGCAATCCCTTCTTCCAAGAACAAGGGGAATTGATGGGTATTGTAATAAACATAAGCATCTCGTGTCTATAGGTCAAGATGTGTGGTGGACTTTTCCTGAGTTTTCTCTTATAAGACACGCAAAGGCGGTGCAGTTATTCCCAAAAGTTCCTCTGAGGAGCAATGTCCCTCCCTCATCACTCAACGGTGGGCTGGTCGTGGCATGCATAAGTGGAATGCAAGACTCACAGATGTTAAATGAAAACTATTAGTTTTAAATCATAAAAAATGCTTAGTGAATAATAATTACAATTTATAATGTTTTAAACTGCTTAAATAAAAAGTTTTTTTTAATCTTGTCAGATTAAAAATGTAAATAAAATGCATATATAAATACACGAGAGTATTCGTGGTAATGCAGATACCCTACTAAAATAACAATGTTTTCAATAAGATAGTGTTAAGTACAAATGGCTCTTAACGGATATAGGACTTTTAAGTTTATATGAATATTTTAATTAAAGTAACATAAATACAGATAAATTACAAATGATATAAATAACAGAAAAAAATCAATAATAATTTTAAAGCTTATAATTATTCGACACTTAAAATCATTAAAAAAATTTATATTTCTACTATTACACCACCATTCAATGGAAAGGTAATCGTGCGGTTTACAAGTGGAAATGGACGGTTCGATTACTTTTAGGTGAGTTAATTAGTTAGCAATTTAAAAAAAATGAAGTTTCATAATTTGGGAAAATTTTTCCTCTAAGTTTCTTTTGATATTATGCAATTTTTTAAATTAATGGTTAAAAATTCTAATTAATTTTATTGTGGTTTAAACCAATTCAAAATTACCTTTCTCCCCTATTACACGCTTGTATTTGAATCTGTCGAACTAGGCCGTCTACCTATTTTCAATGCGAAAGCAGGTAGGATATAAAGTTATTTTTTAACAGTTATGCTTTGGAAATCATCTTTTGAAATCTGCTATTCTGAAACAATTTTAACTAATGATTAATCCATAAATATTCGAAATGTTTAAACTGATATCTCTTATTTATTATTTGATTGGAATTTAGACCGAATAGTTATAAGTGAAATCTTTTCGGATGATTGAAAAAACAATGCTTTCAAACATTCAACATGCAATTTAAATGAAATATACGAAACAGCTTTCAGATAAAAAAATGAATTCAACAACATGCTATATCCAAAAAAAAATTTAAAACGGGAAAAGACACATGACAGAAATAATCGAATTCAAAGAAGGTTTAAACAGCATAGTTTTCCCACCATTATTTTCTTTTATGTGTCTCAAGACAATTACAAAAACTAGAACAGAACACAGGACAGGAAGAATAAGAAATTGTTCCCCAAATTGTGCTTCTAAATGATGGATGCTTGCCGTAAATGCCTCCCTAATAATCCGATGACGGAAACGAATCCTTGTTAAACCCCGCCAACATCCGGCGATCGGCGATCGATGATTGGAAAGCAGCGATTTGCTGTTGGTGATCGAAGCGTGAAGCCCCCAGCTGTAGAAATCTTGAAGAAAAGTGCTTTCAAGCGTTTAACAAGTTTTCTAGACTAGAACAAGCGCTTCAAACGAAAATAACTAGAATTGATTACCCTATTGTATTCGAATTACCATAGAAACGGCGTCCAAGACACGAGTCTTTCCATGTTATTCTCGATTCGAACATGTGTGAGGCCTTTGCGAAAACTAAAATCGATTTCGATGTTTGGAAGACTTGAAAGATTCTGTTCCGATGAAGGCCAGTTGCGGTAATTAATTTTAATCGTGCGCTTCGAATTTCTCGTCAAAAGTTCGTTTTAAGTGGTCGCTAATTAAACTTCTGTTGGAATAAGAGTTCTGTTAAATATGCGTTTGACTGCCATGTGTGTGCTTTACAGCAATTTCTCAACGTCGATTATGACGATTTTCAAAGATGTTTAAACGTGCAATATGTTTTCTTATTGATTTAATCTACCCAATTCGTAGCCCAGTGATAAGCATACAAGAGAGCTCAGGTTCAAATCCGTTGGTGGCGTCTTTTGCAATCCCTACTTTCAAGAAAAAGGAGATTCGATGGGGATTGCAAAAAATGAAGTGTCTGACATCAATAGGTTAAGATGTGGGGTGAACGCTTTCTGAATTTTCACTTATAAGACACGCAAGTGTGGCGCAGTTACTCCTAAAAGTTCACCTGAGAGGCAATATGCCTCCCTCATCACCCATTGGTGGGCTGCTCGTGTCATGCATAAGTGGCACAGAAAACCTACGAAATTAATCGAAAACAATCAGTTCTAAATCTTAAAAAAATGCTTAGTAAATAACAAATACAGTTTATGATGTTTTATAAAAGGTTAAAACACATTTTGATTTAACGAAATTTTTTTTTTTTTTAAATTTTACAATGAGAAATCTTGTTACATTCAAAATGTAAATAAAATGTACATAAATACGTGGTAGTATTCGTGGTAGTGCCGATACACTACTAAAATAACTATGTTTTAACTACAACATGTGTCATATATATATAACGTTAAGTCTATAGGACTCAACGTTAACTTAACATTATTAATGATTATTCTCGGAACTAAAGTTAATAGTTAATAATTTTAAAGTTTGATTTGGTTTGGTTCGTCGCTCTACGATCATCTTGTGCACATCAAGGCTACACAGACCGGGACCTACAGTTTAAAATGGATTCCGAACCAGTACAATCATCCTATGGCATCTCCGGAACTCGAAACTGAAGGGGATCGATATTGATATTTTAACTTATAAAACTGAAGAAAGTCTGCTAAATATTTAAATTCACTTGTTTTGTTACTTTGATCTTAGAAATAAATATAAAACCGTTTAATGTTGGAATGAGTTTTAGAAACTTCAAGACATGCTATAGATGCATCTTCATGTACCTTTAACATAATAAAATTACCACCAAAATTAAATTACAGACACATTTTTTAAATTGAATCTACTTAAACGTACCAACGCGAGCCACATGAGAGAAAGGATCCAATTTTAAAGAAGTTTTAAACAGCACAATTTTCCCATCGCCATTATTTTTTCGTGTGTGTCTCAAGACAATTACAGGAGTTGAACAGAACACAGGACAGGAATCAGAAGAAATTCCCAAATTGCGCTGCTAAACGATGAATGCTTAATGTAAATGTCCCCCTAATAATCCGATGACGGAAACGGGCCCTTGTTAAGCCCCATCAATATCCAGTGATCGGCGATCGATGATTGGAAAGCAGCGATTTGTTGTTGGTGATCGAAGCGTGAAGCTCCCCGCCGGTAGAAATCTTGAAGAAAAGTGTTTTCGAGCGTTTAACAAGTTTTCCAGACTAGAACAAGCCCTTCGAACGGAAATAACTAGAATTGATTACCCATTGTATTCGAATTACCATAGAAACGGAGTCCAAGACACGATTCTCTCCATGTTATTCCCGATTCGAACATGTTCTGAGGCCTCTGAGAAAACTACTAAAATCGGTTTCGATGTTTAGAAGACTTGAAAGAATCCGTTTCGATGAATGCCAGTTGAGGTAATTAATTTTAATCTTTTGCCTTATGGACTGTGCGCTTTGAATTTCTCGTCAAAAGTTTCGTTTTCAGTGGTTGCTAATTAAACTTCTGTTGGATTCAAAGTTTCAATATGTGTTTGACTGCCATGTGTGTGTTTTACAGCCATTTCTCAACTTCGAATAAGATGATTTTCAAAGATGTTTAAACATGCGATATGTTTTCTGATCCATTTAATCTATAAGCATACAAGAGTTTTCAATTCAAACTCAGGTTCACATTCTGTTGATGGTGTTCTGTTGCAGTCTCTGCTTCCAAAAACTAGGTGATTCGATGGGGATTGTAAATCTTAAAACTCTCTCGTAACGATAGGTCAAGGTGCGTAGTGGTGTGTCTCTGAGGTTTCTCTCGAAAGACACGCAAATAGGGTGTAGTTATCCCCAAAAGTCCACTTGAGAGGCAATATCCTTCCCATATCATCCATCGGTGAGCTGTTCGTGATATGTATAAGCAATCAGTTCTAAATTATAAAATTTTTGAGTAAATAGTTATTACAATCTATGATATTTTATAACAGGCTGAAGCACATTTTCATTAAAAAGAAAACTTTTTTTCAAATTTATAAAAAAAAAAAAAAAAAAAATGTTACATTAAAAATGTATATAAAATGCATATAAATACACGGGAGTATTAGTAGTAATGTCGATACACTACTAAAGTAATCATGATTTAAAGACAACATTGGTCAACGTAGATAACGTAAAGTCTATAGGACTTTTAAACTTAGTTCAGAGAATAATCATTAATAATTTTTAAGTTTGTACTAGTCTTAACATCATTAAAAAGTTTTACATTTCTACTGTTATACCTGTTTCTACCATTCTGTTTGCAGGTGGAAACTGACGGATAGATTACTTTTAGATTCTGTTAATCAGTTATAAGCCTGAAGCAATTAAAAAAAGGTTTTAGTTATTGCGAAAATTAATTTTATTCTGTTAAATTCCCTGCCGAAATTAATTTTCAATTAGAGAGTTTTTATTACGTTATTACCGAGGACGTCCGTTAATTTTATAGCGCGCATGCTTAGGAAATTCCCTCGAAATTAATTAAACTAACTGTTTCAAATATTTTCTCCTCTATTACACCGTTGTATCTGAATCGTGTTCAACTAGGCCATTTTCCTACTTTCAACGTGATAGCTGTAGGACAGCAACTAGTTTTTTAACAGTTGGACTTTGAAAATCTTCTTTAGAAATCTACTGTTCTGTTATAATTTTAACTAATGATTAATCCATCAATATTCAAAATTTTAAAGCTTATTTCCGTTATTTCATTTCATTTATTAGTTATTAAAATCTTTTTGGATGATTGGAAAAAAATGATTTCAAATAATCAACTTATGAATTAAATATAAATAAACGAAGCAGCTTTCAAGTAATAAAAATCAAAATACAACAGTATATCTGATGAATAAGAACCTTTATATCCATAAAAGCAAATTTAAAAGGGGAAAAACAAACAAACAAGAACAAAACTTATCGGACAGAATATAGAATTACTTTTAAAAAATAATTATGTATAAAACAAATATTCAACTTACAAATTAAAAAAACCCTTGAAACTTATGAATAATATGCAACATATGGATAAAAAACCAAAATATAGCAATCGAACTAGCAAATAAATATCTGATTAGCATAATATAAAGAGAATTAAAATTAAAAAAAAAAAAATGAAAACAAAGCAAATTCATAGGAAAAACCAAAACAAAAACTACTTGTTTGAATAATAATTATACACATCTTACGCAAGTATTCAACATATCAATTGGAATTAAATATCACGCAACGTATGAATACTACTCAACTTTTAAAAGATTCAAGCTCACAATTAAATACCTACATATAGTAATATCCAGATAAATAACATAACATAAAAAAAAATAATAATATTATTAAAAAAAAAAAAAAAAAAAGCAAACTTATTGCATGAAACCAAAACAAGAATTACTTGTTTGAAAAAATAGTTACATGCATATTATACATGTCAGGGCCTGAATGGCCGAGTGGCTAGCGCTCTGGCGCTCGGTACCACAGGTTTCGGGTTCGAGTCCCGGCGGTGCCATGGTTGTTTGTATTGGTTCGGAATCCACTTCAAATGTAGGTCCGGTCTAATATGATCGTAGAGCGTTGCGAGGGCATTGTTACTTCGCGTCCGTGGCTTATCTTCCCCCTGGGTAATGCAAAGTGAGTACGTCTGTGTAGCACTTGCCTTAAGACGTCCATGTCTGTTTGCCAGCTGAATTAGAAAGAAAAAAATATTATGCAAGTTTTAATCGAACCAATTAAAATATCATGCAAGTAACGCGTACTATACAACTTTTAAATAAAACTGAAACAGTCAAACTTACAAATAAATGCCTGTAGTAATATCAAGAGAATTAAACTTTTTTTTTCTTTCTAATGCAGCTGGCAAACACAGACAGCTTGGTCTTGGATGCCTTAAGCCAAGTGCTGCCCAGACGTACTCACTTTGCATTACCCAGGGGGCGCATGTAACTTGAAGATAAGCTACGGACGCGGAGTAACAATGCCCCCACAACGCTCTACGATCTTATTAGACCGGGACCTACTTTTGAAGTGGATTCCGAACCACTACAAACAACCATGGCCCCGCCCGGACTCGACCCCGAAACCTGTGGTACCGAGCGCCAGAGCGCTAGCCCCTCGGCCATTCAGGCCCAGAGAATTAAACTTAAAACGACAAAAAGCAAAGTTATTGGACAAGACAAAACAACTATTTTTTGAAAAAATAATTAAAGTATAATTATGCAAGTATTAAACATATGAATTAAAAAATAAAGTACCATTTAACTTACGAATTCTCTGGAAATTTTGAATAATAAATAAAATAATAATAAAAAAAAAAAAAAAAAAAAAACCGAGTTAATAGATAAATAATTAAGTGCTGCAATATTAAGAAAGTAAAAATTGAAAATGAAATAAAAAAAAAAAAAAAGAAAACTTATTGGACAAAATCAGTACAAAAATTACTTTTCTTTAAATAATAAAAACGAGAATTGTAATATAATATATCGGGGAAAAGAGAAAACTTCTTTATTAAAAGTTAAGCTTCAAACCATAAAGTTTATCGAACTTTGGGAAGTAAAAGAAATTGTAGCCGGAAACTGCAGTTTAGATGACATGTCATAATAGGAAACTTGTTTCAAAGAATTTTTGATGAGATTTCGTTTACTAAAAAGGTAAATAAATAAATAAAGAATAAATGTATTTAGTTATTAATAAATATCATGGAAAATATACATTTTACTTAAAATCTAAAACATTTTTAGGTTATCCCCCCCCAAAAAAAAAAGACTTTTAACTCTTTCTAACTCTTTGATTTCTCAAATTTATAAGTCTAATTTTTAAAAACTTTTCTGGTTAAAATAACATAAAAATAGCATGTTCAAATATTTGATTCAATAATTTTTGTATTGCTTATCTTTCTTAATGCTTCCATAAATTTAATTCTGCAAAGAACTTTTAAATACAGTTTGTACTTCCCAACTGAGCAAGCAACACTAATATATATCTATATATATATATAGTATATACATATACATATATATATATATATATATAGTGTTATTAAAATTTTTTTTTTTATAATTTATGTAGAAATTATGTAATTCATAGAAATTTTGAATAAAAAAGAGTAGGGAATTATATATCAATATCATCAACACAGATGCAAAATTAGTTTAATTTCAAAAATTTTAATTGTCAGTTTATAAAAAATGCCATTAAATGCCATGAAAATGATTACTTCTGCTTTAAAATGCATTATTTAATTATTAATTTATAAAACTGTTTGAATCCTAATTGTAAAACTGATAAACATTTATAGTAATGACTTTTCATTCGAATGCTTTAAAAATATTTTCCAAATACTTGCATAACTTTTCTACAAAAAAAAAAAAAATATATATATTCGATTAATTTTTAAATTTGCAAGACTTTAATAAAATATTAAAAATCTGAATAATAAATTTTTTTCTTATGAAACATTTCATAATTACTTTTACTTTATTTGTGATATTTTCATTTAAAAAAAAAAAAAAAATTATATGAAAAAAAGTCATGTTTACGAAAAAAATAAACATTTTTTCTTTTTTTTTAACATTAAAATATGGTCTTAATGCAAAAAGTTGTAATAGTTATTCTAAAAGTAATGCTTGTTTTTCTAACGGAAACTGACACCAGATGGTACTCTTTCTAACTGTTTATGTTTATATTAAAATCTGTATAAATAAAAAGGAAATATTCAAATTTCTCTCTTTTTCGGAAATTATGGTTTTAAAAAAGGGAAAAATAGTGATATATGCAGATGTTGTTATGTATTAAAGCTTAATTTTACTTTATGACTTAATTTAAACAACAAGTAATATAAAAAAAAAAATTTTAAGTTAGTTCCTACTTTTTTTCACTATATTGCAGAAAGTCATTTATAAACAATTTTCATTCATTTTTTTAAAAGTTTATCTGGCACCATCTATTGATAGATATATGAACCTTAAACATAAAAAAAAAAGAACTAAAATTAATTAATTAAATTTAATTACTGAATTAATAAATGTATTTGAACTTGAATCAAAAAATGTATTTGAACTTGAGTGGAGAAATAAAAAAGTAGTTTATTAACGATTGAAAATTTGAACAAGATATATATAGGAGAGTGTGAGCTAACAGAAGGAATTGAATAAATAAATAAATGTTCATAAAATAGTAAATAATAATTTATAAATAATAACTAAATAAATATTTCAAAAATAAATAAATATTTCAAAAATAATAAATAAATATTTAAAAAATAATAAATAATAATTTATAAATAATGAATATAATCAAGCCAATTAAATAATGTCAACGATAATTTTAAGATGGACAATTAAAAGTTTAACATTTTTTATTTGTGTAGGGAGAAGTTGCAGTGTGCATTGTGTAGGAAAAGTTTGTGAAGCTGCAATACATATCTAGTAAGTCGTGTTTACTTTATTACATCAAATTTTTGTTTATCTCCAAGGTCGAATGTCTTAATATTAACCAATGATTGAATAATCATAATCTTAGTGAAAATAAAAAAAAGAAGATATAAAAGAAATTTGTATTTGAGAATTATAGCTTGCTATTATAGCAAATTTTGAATTTATGTACCGTTTAAATTTTGTGATTTTTAGTGGAAGATTTTACATAGAATAACATAAGTAATTACAATTACTTACAAATTAAATAAAAATTTTGCTAATTGAAAAGAAAGAAATCGCAGTGTTCTAACAATAATTTTATTATTTAAACACCATATACTTCCGTGCATAAATTGAGAGTGCGTTTTTTTTTCAAAAAAAAAAATCTACCAAAATTTAGATCTGTATATAAGTCGAAATGAAAAGAAATTCCTATAACGTTTATTACTGACGGTATTCTAGAATTACTTTTGGTTTACGTTTTGGTACTTTTCTATTGGATGGAAGAAAAAAATTCCCCAAAATCAGATTTTTCGTTTTGGCGACAAACACAACAAACCAGCATTATGATAATTTCGAAAATAAAATAATTCATTTTCATAAAACAAATAATTCATTTCATTAAAATAATTTTTCATGAACTTAAGAAATATAAAGTAAAACAATAAAAACGTACTTTATTTAGGGATATTTGTCGAACTTAAGAAACTTGAATAAAACAAAAAAAACGTTTTCATTCGAGATGAGCTGATCTGTCTGCAAATATAAACTAAAACGAACTTTATTTAGAGATATTTAACTTAAGAAATATGTTCTTCATTTAGAGATATTTTGTCGGAACTTAAGAAATATAAACTAAAACAATAAAAACGTACTTTATTTAATAGTCGACTTATGACTTGAATATTAAGCCGAGCTTGCAAATCGAACTTCTATAACTTGTTCTTCTGGCACTGGCTTAAACCGGGTGGATTAAAACCATTACAAATATCTACGGCACCTCCGCTACCCGAAACCGAAATCTGGAGCACCTAGCGTCAGTGGGCTAGTCAAGCAGCCATCAAGCCCCGATGTCTATAAATTAGCTTTAAAAGTTATATATATTCTCAATTTATACATACGGTGCTTATATTATCAAAATAGAATTAGTAGCGGTTGTTTGTTCTAAATTAAAGTAACACACTATGAAAGTAGCAAAGACCCCCCCCCCTCCTCTCTTTGCTGTAACTTGGTTTGGTTTGTCTCTCTACGGTCATCGATGGCTAAATGGCAACAGGATTTACAATTTAAAATGGATTCCGAACCACTCACAAACATCCATTCTTTACTAATAGCTATGACTGAATATTATCACTGAATTAATAACTATTCAGTAACATGTAATCATAAAATAACAAGAATAAAAGACGTTTTAGAAATTTAAATTGTAAAAGAATAGAATTTTGTGTATGGAAATGGAATGATAAATTAAAATATTTTAGGTTTTTCCTTCGTGCTAAGAAAACTATTCATATTTAATTCCCATTACAACACAAACTGTTAACCAGTTAAATTTAATGGCTATTTTTCACTCAAATTTATGAGATTTTAAAGCAAGTAATTCATATTTCTTTACGAATTAAACTATGACTGACAGTTATTAGTACTGAAATAATAACTATTCAGTAATGTCTAATCATAAAATAACTAGAATCAAATATAATAATATAATAATATCTAGAATTTTAGATGTTTAAATTATAAAAGAATGGAATTTTGGTGATGGAAATGGAAAGTATAAATTAAAATATTTTTTGTTTTTCCTTCGTGCGTGGAAAAACTGTTCATATTTAATTCCCCTTACAACACTAACTGTTTGGTTCCCTTTCACTCTAATTCCCCAGCGCAATTTTTGCGCGTCTGGATTCCTTCCTCCCCGAATTAATGGCCCCATTATCCGCCAAATTCCTTGTTTTTAGTCGAAAGGCCGTTGATGGGTGATTTAGAGGCCATTTACGGAGCCATTGTGTCCCGTTGCAGGAGCTCCAGGATTACAGGAAGGATACAATTTAAAATTCCAGGCTAAGCCATTCTGTCTCTGGGAGTTAAATTCCTGCGAGTTTAAAACTCTTTTGAGATCGGAGGTCGTAAACCAGCGCACTCAAATGAATTCTTTTTGCCGCTTTTGAGGATGTGTACATTTGGGTGTTACGTGCTGCTTTAACACTAATGCAGTATTATTGAGAAGATTGAGTTGCTGGTTCAATAATCGATAATTAATTTGCATCAATAAACAACCTGAATTAATTGTGACCTAAATATGCGAGAATATTAAATTTTAAATTTAAGATTTAGCTTTAATTAAAATTTTTTTACAGTTTTTCATTAAAATAAATGCAATGCATAATAATTGAAAAATGCAGATGAAATAAATTGACGAAGACAAGACTTTCTGTTTCTTTATTAACATATACTATAATATAATGTATCTATATCCCATCCAAGACAAAATGTTTTTTATATTTAACAAAGGTGTGATTCACATGATTCACACTTATCAAAGGTTTAATTGGTATACGTTGCAACACTATAATGGTTTGGTTTATAGCTCTACGGTCATTTTATGCACACATTGGTCTAACTAAACCGAGATACACTATTTAAAATAGATTCCGTGCCACTCACAAACATTCATGTCACCGCCCAGATTCGAACCTGAAGCATGAGGCATCAAAGACTTACTGCAACTTGCAGAATGAAGAATATTCTACATATCCGGCATACCGATTAGAATGGCCTCAGATCAAAAGCTCATCCTTCACAAGCATTAACAACTTCCCACCCGATCAAATAGTTATTATCTTCATATATTGAATAACGTTTATATAACTGAATATTAAATTATACGATATACTGAGACCATTTTGTGAATTGATGTGTAAGGCAAGCGAAGGACATTAATAACTGAAATCAGTGTCAAAGATTACAGGATGATGCATCTCCAAATGGGCCATAAATAATTCAACTTTTTATTCTCGCAGTCCATCCTCATGTGCAGAAGAATCCATCTCGCGGAAGGAAATAAATATGGACCCTAATACAATTTCCGATAAAAGAAGAAAGTGTATTTCCGACTTCCACGGAAGAGCCAGTTTCGCGCCAAAGTGGTACGCCTTGGAATCTCTGGTTGCCATTTACGTTCCGTATCACGTGTTCGAGAGTATGCGATTACATTATTTCGAGTAATACCGCTCGAGACCAATGATTGAATTTTGCTTTCCATTCGATGCGCGGACGGGGTTTATTGTTACGTATCCTTCAGCGGCACTTTTGATTGGTGGGAGTCATCCTCGCACCAAGGGCAAAACACTTTAACCAAACAAGACATCTCGAAGTAAAGGTTAAGTTTTATGCGCGTCTATTTATTATTATTCTTGGAATTGTGGATGACGTCCAAGATATCTGATACCAGCATCGAGAATGCGTTTTTTTTTCTTGTGCTGCTGGAAGATATTGAGTAAGTTTGGCAGATGCAGCAAAACAAAGACTAGTTGAACGATTATGGAAAGACACGGTTGACAAGAAAATTCTGGATCAACAAAAGTAAATACAATTCTGATGCAGAAATGTTTATTTTTTTTATGGAGTTCTTGATGAAATTTGTATGATGTGTGCTATATAGTAAAAAATTAAGAGAACCAAAATTTACTATTTTAATACTTTTTAATTCAATGGTTGACTACACTGCCATGTAAATAATATGCAGACTTTTAGTAAAAGAAATAATTAATGGTAATTAAAATAATAATTAACATATAATAATTGACAATAACTTGAACTTGAAGTTTTTTTACCAGTACTTTATACGAGTTATAATGCTATCCTATAATATGCATGTAAATGTTTACTACATTTCTGGGTTTTTTTTGCATACACGGACATACACATGATGTGTTGTAATAGCTAAGATGTGATATTATATATATATCTATCATATTGTAACTATTAGTTGTTGGTACTATTAGAGTGATTATAATAAAACTTTCTCGACATATGAGCTCCTAGCTTCACAGTATTCACAGAAACTGAATGAAATTTTCGATTAAATATTTTGAAGTGCGCTAAAGAAACATATGAAAAGCAACAATATTGAAAAGACACGATTTCGAAGATATCGAGATTTAGTTTACTAATTCTATTAATTAATTTTATTTAAAATTTTCGTTAGTTGGTTTCCATTAAGAATTAGAGAAAAATGATTTTGATTCATTTAATTGATTTTTGATGAATTAAAATCTTGTGGTTTTAAAAGCAACGTTGAACATTAAAAAAAAACACAGACAATAACTTTCACTTAAATTTCATTTTGAGATTTGTCTGAAGAACTAATAGCTTTTTAGATATACAAAAATTATTATCTTCAAAGAATAATAATTTTATGTAAGCAATTTGTTTCCCAATATTCTTAGAAATACAACAATTATCTGTGCTTTTTCTAAAACTGTCATGCATGTATTTAATAATATTAATATATAAGAAACATGAGATAAAAATCATTTTACCTCTCAGAACTTATGCCCTATGATATGTATACACAAATTTTATTTATACTGAAAATCTATTCGACAAAATTTCTTGTTCACAGAATTTGTTGTTAATTCTAAATCAAGTTTTCCATTAATTTTACAAAACTATTCATCTCTATTTTATTCGAAGTTTCTAAATTGTCCATATCTTCACCAGTTGCCTAACTCTCTAAAAGGAATTGAAATACATCACGAAAAATGATCCCTCTTTCAAGGTTATGTTTCATCCTTTTTAAAAAAAATCAAATAAAAGTTTCCGAAATAATATATTGAATATCAAATGTCTAGACACCAAAATGAGTGGGGCGACGAATAAATTCACTAAAATTCCAGAAAAATCACGGATTATCGGAATTATATATAAGCAATTTCACAATATTTTCAGCTTTCGTTTAGTATATTGATAGTTTTTCTATTATTAATATTTCATTTACTAAATTCCAGTTGCATGAATTTATATGCTTTCTAAAACATTTGAGAGGTAATTATTTATTTTCGAAAAATATTTTTCTCGTTATTCAAAGCGTTAAACCTACAAATTAAGACTTTTTTTACTCCAGTTTTCTGGAAAAATTTTTAACCTTTTTGTTAACACCTATTTAGATTTATTATTATTTATTTTCCTTTATTTGAAAATAAATACTGAAAAGGAATTTTAATAGTACTAGATCTATCAATCAGTCATTTGCGTCTTAAGCCATGTTAGGTTCCAAATCAAGTCGTTTTATATTGTATTTTACTATTAGTATTGTAAAAGTATATTTATTTATTAGAATTTTATTGCATATTATTATTTTATTTTTTTTATTTACTATTAATATTGATTATTAATAAAAATCAAAGTATTAAGTACTTGCTCGCTTTTAAAATTGTAAGTCTATTTGGCCGACATATTTCGAGACAGGAGATGGTTATTTTTTACAGGGTAGGGTTGTCAGCCCTACATTAAACACTCTACAATTATGTTAGACCGAGACCTACGGTTTAAAGTGGATTCCGAACCACTACAAATATTCAGGGCACCGCCGGATCTCGCACCTAAAACAGAGCGACAGAGCGCTAGTCACTCGGCCATCACTAAAATCGGCCATCAGGCTAAAATCGGCCATCAGGCATAATCTAAAAGAGAAATTTGAATTTTACAAAATTGTTACAAAACGAGTTTAGTGTGGCTTGTCGCTCTACGGTCATTTTGTGCACACTTTATGCTAATGAGACAGAGGCCTACAGTTTAACGAGGATTCCGAACCACTAACAAATATTTACGCCACTGCCAGGATTCTAACCAGAGGCTTGTGTTCCTGAGGAATTCCACTTGACAATTACAAAACGAGATTTGAATTTAATAAAAACGATATTTTTACAAAATACTGTTAACTATGCGTAATTAATTAATTAATTATTATAAATTATAATAATTAATTATTATTAATTAATTATTGATTGTATAATTATTTACATTACAATTAAACAACTTAATAATTGGTCTTAATCCTATAGATATACGTTTATGTTTTTAGCATACTTCTTAGTAATTTTAATGCTACATTTATTACTAAATATTTTATTATAATTTTATTACTTATTATTATTTTATTTTTTATTTAATATTTATTTATTATTTCTTATTATTTTAATTTAAAAACCACCTCAATTAATAATGTTTTTATAATTGATTGGATATTTTTATAATTGATTGGATATTTTTTATATTTTGGATATTTTTATAATTTAATAATAATATTTTTTAGCTTTAATAAACATTTTTCTTGATTTACAAATCTCTTTATAAAGTTCACATTTTCTATACTTGATTAATTATTGGTTCCAATCCATTTTTTTTTTTTTCTATCCTCCTACAATTAAATGCTTCAAAAAAAAACTGTAACGCACATCAAATAAAAAGTATTCAAGATAATCTCCAGATCAACGGTCTTCATTAAAAATAGCTAAATTTTTATCCATTCCGGAAAAAGAATCGATAGATTTATAGTCAATATTAGTTCTGAGATATTCGGATAACTCTTTTTTCTTAGCAAAAAAACTTGCTATTGACTTTGCTCTTCTGACTGAAATAAATTTTCAAAAGGAGAAATGTTTTCTGATATTTTCTGACCAGGAAAAAATATCTGAATGTAATAAGAACAAACATTGATTCAAATGGGGAAAAATACCTCAAAGTTTTTATTAACAATCAATTTTATTTGCATTGGGATAATTTTATATCTCTTACGAAAAAAAAAAATGACATTAAGTACACATCAAATATTTCTTTTGATTTATATTAAAAAGACTGGAATGAAAGTAGATAATATATTAAGAGCAAATAGAATAAAATAATCCTTGCAAAGTTTATCATAATTTGATATTATTTAAATAACATCGTACAAGTTTAGTCTTGTTTAATGAAAAAGAATCAAATGTCAAGATTCTGCATTAAGACTCTTTTATTGCAAAATGAGGAAGTGTTTCAAACAAACACTTTCTCATTTTGTCACTAAATATATGCTTACTTTGAAAGTTTACTAGAAATTTAATGCGTGTTTAAAAGAAGTTTAGGTAATTGAAATTCAGATATACATCAATGTTGTAAAAATCATTAGTTGTTCATCATTTAAGCAGGAAAAATTTTCTTCAGTTTAAAAGTTCATAGATTTCTTAGTTCTTGGTATTATTAGGGAATTTTGTATGAGTAGCAATTAAACATTTATTTTTAGTAAATAGTTTAGTTTAAGTAAGTTTATAAATAGTAATGTTTACTTTGAAAGTTTTGCCACTAAATATAAGCTTAATTTGAAAGTTTATTTGTAATTTGATGTGTGCTTAAAAGAGGTTTAGGTAATCGAAATTCTGCTATACATTGTTGTAAACATCATTAATTGTTTATCATTTAAGTTTGAAAAATTTATTTTGTAGTTCATAGTTTTCAAATTCTTTGGTATTATTAGAGAATTTTGCAGGAATAGCAAGACATTTAGTTTAGTA
The DNA here is from genome assembly GCA_021605095.1 of Caerostris extrusa. Lineage (NCBI taxonomy): Eukaryota > Metazoa > Arthropoda > Arachnida > Araneae > Araneidae > Caerostris > Caerostris extrusa. The sequence goes on from BPLR01007723.1 coordinate 198,417, forward strand.
AACATTTCAGTAAACATCATAAGAAAAGTAAAAATTTTTGATTTATTAACACTCTGAAGTTATATCTACATTTTTAATTTTAAGTTTTCTTTTGATTTTCTGAGTTCATATAAACTTTATGTTATGAGATTCAACTTGAAGACTATAGAAAAAGAGAAAATTATAGTCAAAAAAATATGTTTTTAACATACGCTGAAATGTACTGAAATTATTCGAGATATTTTTGAAGTTTTGCAAACCATTTCAACATCATAAGTATTTAAAATGTATTCAAATACAGAATATACCAAAAGAACAATGCGAATACATTATTTTGTCGAATACCATGTTGCATTTTATGAATGCTATGAACAGCTCTCCAACTGGAAAGGGCATTGTCTCCCTCGAGAGCATTTAGGGTTAACTACCTCATTCAATTTATGTGTCATATTATAGAAAACTGAAAAATTCCCATCAGGAAGCCTGTCTATGGATGTCAGGTACTTTATATAATGTTGCCCCAACAGCCATCGAATCTTCTCGTTTCTGAAAGCAGTAACTGCAACGTACGCTGCCAACTCATTCGAATCTGAGCTTTCCTGTACGCTAGCTATACACGCTACGATAAGGTCACGAATTGAGAAAATAATACTTTGCCAATATGATGAAATAAAATTCAACTGAACCAAATATAGTATATTAAATTACTTTTACATTTATTCCATCTACCAACAGCCTTATGATACCTTACTGTTAGGGTAACGGCATTAAGGGTATTTGCAAGAAACGTGTTTGCATTTGCAACAATATTTAATAACCAACAGGTGGGATGAAAAGTTCGTAGACTTACACATAGATGTCTCTATTAGTATTAAATCCATATGATTTTTAGTTAGCCCCAACCTTCAAAAGACACTTGTATAAATTTGAACAGCTGTTGCACTATTAGTATGAGACTTATAGCATTTTTAGTGAAGCAACTTTTGTTAGTTTGAAAGTTTTGTTTGGATCAAAAGGAATTTCGTGTGTTAATAAAGCATTGCTTTTTAAAAAAAAAAAAAAAATACTATTGAAGCCAAGGCTTGACTTGATAAACATTATTCGGACTTTCACCAGGAAAATCAACCGTAGAGAAGGGGTTTGCTAAATTTAAACGAGGCGAAATGAGCACCGAGGACGATGCACGCAGTGAACGCCCCAAAGAGGCTGATACCGACGAAAACATCAAAAAAGTCCACAAAATAATTTCTGATAACCGTAAAGTGAAGTTTATTGAGATAGCTGAGACCCTAAAGATATCAAAGGAACGTGTTGGACATATTTGAATGAATATTTGGATATGTGAAAGCTCTGTTCAAAGTGGGTGCAGCGCAAGCTCACAATTGACCCAAAACAACAACGAATTGATGATTCTAAGAGTGTTTGGAGCTGTTTAATCGTAATAAACCTGAATTTTGCGTCGATATGGGACAATGGATGAAACATGGCTCCATCATTTCCCACCGGAGTCCAATCGTCAGTCAGCCGAGTGGACTGCACGTTATGAACCGACTCCAAAGCGTGGAAAGACGCAAAAGTTCGCAAGGTTATGGCAAGGTATTTTGGGATACGCATGGTATAATATTCATTGAATATCTTAAAAAGGGAAAATCATAAACAGCGACTGTTACGTAGCGTTATTGGAGCGTTTGAGAGACGAAATCACGTAAAAAAACAGCCTCATTTGAAGAAGAAGAAAGTGCTGTTTCATCAAGACAATGCACCGTTTCACAAATCAATGAAAACGATGGCAAAATTGCATGAATTGGGCTTCGAATTGCTTCCGCATCCACCGTATTCTCCAGATCTGGCCCCCAGTGACTTTTTTTCCTGTTCTCAGACCTCAAGAGGATGCTCGCTGGACAGAAATTTCTCGTCGATGAATAGGTAATCGCCGAACTGAAGCCTATTTTGAGGCTAAAGACAAATCGTACTATAAAAATGGCATCGAAAAATTGTATGACAGCTATAATCGTTGTATCGCCCTCGATGGCAACTATATTGAATACCTGGCACAAAGTAAAATGATACTTAAATGCTAATTTAAAAATTATGCGGGCAAGTAAATTACCTAATCGAAATCTAATGATACTTTGACGTACCAATTATTGGTGGAAATACTTTGAAACTAATCTTTGTCCCCTTATTAAAGAGTATGTGCTCTGTTAAGTTTTTTCTTCTGTACTCATTATAGAGACTAATCTCTCTATTAATCGTGAGATTCTTATCACAACTTTCATAGTCTCTTAATCAGTCACGGTCTATAATGATGATATTTGTTATCTGTTGGCTATGAAGTTTAGATTCAGACATACTTTATAAGTTTTGGTTGTAAAGACAAGATTATGTTTGTAAAAGTCAATATATTTATGAACTTACTTATAACTTTAAAAATAAAAACGTATACTTATAAATAAAGATGAACATAATTCAATTTATACTCTACAGATAATGCTGTTTTCCAACTTTCAGATTTTAATTTCAATTCTACTAAAGCGTGCATCAAAAAGAAACCATTTTTTCATCATGTCGTTGTCGTTAGAGGAAAGATTTTTCATTAACGAAACATTATTTCAAAATTTCGTCGTGCACTGCAGTGCATATTGAGTTTTGAATGAAATTCATAACAAGAAATAAGACAATTAAGATAACGATATGAAGAGAAATTAGTAAAGTATTTTACTAAAGGAAATTAGTAAAAAATAGAAAATTAGTAAAAAAATCTAGAGAAATTGGTACTTAATGGACAGGCGTCAAAGTGAAAGGTCTAAGATAGAAAAAAATATAGAAAATCTTAAGAAACTAGATTCAGCATTACTAAATTTGTTTTTGAACAGGTGTGTATGTAAATAAGCTTATTAACATTAAGAAGTTTTGGGATAACATTCAACTTAAAGTAAATGCTCTATAGCAATACATGCTACAACGTATTTTGGGCCCGACTCGTGGTTCAGTGGCAACGCAGACCGTTTATGAGCATTAGGTTAAATTCGCTGACGGCTTTATTGTAGACACTGTTTCAAAAGACGAGGAGACTCGATGGCGTTTGCGATGTTTGCCTCATGAATCGGAATACCTGGTGAGAGTTTTCCAGATTTACTCAGATCCTTTTTTCTTTTTGGGTTCGCATTTGCATACGATACACAAATGAGGGGTAGTTCTCCTAATAGTTCTCTCAGAAGGCACTGCCCTCCATCTTTACGTCAGATTCTACCTACAGGAGCTCCAGCACAACAGAAGCTGCCCCCTTTTTTTTCTCCTTCCATGAGACCACACGGGTTCGTGGACTTGGTCTAGATGTTGCTCTCTACTAAGTGGGATAAGAAAGAACAACAACAACCACTTATTTTGGGACTATGTGTCACCACGTAAATTTATGCAAATAGCAATTATGCACCTGCTCATATTTGGAGCATCTACCATGAGTCCATATTGTAAATTATGGACATATCTTTAATTTTTAAATCGTTTTTATTAAATTTATACTAAGTAACGAATCGAGCTACGAATTTTGAATGAATTTTCATGCATAATTATATATTAATGTAACAAAATTATTCAATTATTATAACAAATTTTGTGTCAACGAATTTTATACACTGAAGTGACAAAAGTCATCGGATACCTCTTAATATCCTGTCGGCCCTCCTTTCGCCCGGCGAAGTGCAGCAACTCGACGTGGCATGGACTCAACAAGTCGTTGGAAGTCTTCTGCAGGAATATTGAGCCATGCTGTCTCGATAGACGTCCATAATTGTGAAAGCGTTGATGGTGCAGGATTTTGGGCACGAACAGACCTCTCGATGATGTCCCATAAATGCTCGATGGGATTCATGTCGGGCGATCTAGGTGGCCAGATCATTCGTTGGAATTGTCCAGAATGTTCTTCAAACCAATCGCGAACAGTTGTGGCCCGGTGACATGGCGCATTGTCATCCATAAAAATCCCATCTTTGTTTGGGTACATGAAGTCCATGAATGGCTTCAAGTGATCTCCAAGTAGCTGAACATAAGCATTTCCAGTCAATGTTCGGTCGAGTCGCACCAGAGGACCAAGTCCATGCCATGAAAAAACAGCCCACACCATTACGGAGCCACCACCAGCTTGAACAGTGCCTTGCTGACAGTTTGGGTCCATGGCTTCGTGGGGTCTGCGCCACATTCGAACCCTACCATCAGCTCTTACCAACTGAAATCGTGACTCATCGGACCAGGCCACGGTGTTCCATTCATCTAGGGACCAACCGATATGCTCACGTGTTCACGAGAGTCGCCGCAAGCGATGTCGTTCAGTCAGTAAAGGCACTCGAGTCGGCCTTCTGCTGGAATAGCCCAAGAAAGCCAAATTTCTCCGCACAGTTCTAACAGACAAGTCCTTGTACGTCCCACATTGATTTCTGCGGTTATTTGACGCAGTGTTGCTTGTCTGTTAGAATTTACGACTCTTTGCAGACGTCGCCGGTCTCGGTCGTTAAGTGCAGGCGGTCGACCACTGCGCTGTCCATGGTGGGGATGTTATGCCTGAAATTTCATACTCTCGGCACACTCTTGACACAGTGGATCTGGGAATGTTTTATTCCCTAACGATTTCCGAAATGGCATGACCCATGCGTCTAGCTCCAACTAACATTCCGCGTTCAAAGTCTGTTAGTTCCCGTCGTGCGGTCATCATCACGTCAAAACTGCTTCACATGAATAACTTGAACAGAAATGAAAGCTCTGCGAAAGCACTGCGCATTTATACCTGTTCTACGCGATGCTACTGCCATTTGAAAATTTGCATATTGCTATCCCATGACTTTTGTCACTTCAGTGTATATGGCAATTAACGAAAGGTAAAGATATAAAGAAAAATGTATTATACGAATTTTGAGCGAATTTTGATGTGAAGAATATACACTCAAGAGCCAAAACATTATGACCACTTGTCAATAACGAGTTGGCCCACCTTTGGCGCGCAACACAGCTTCAACCCGCCTTGGCATGGATGCCACAAGTCCTTGGTAGATGGCCGGAGTCAGATTGTACCAGATGTTTAAGCAGCGGTCACGCAAATCCGAGATATTGCGAATTGGTGGTCCCAAATGTGTTCTATCTTGATTAAGATCCGGTGAGTTAGGCGGCGCGACATTAACTGAATTCAGCATCATGTTCCTGGAAACACTCCAACACAATTTTAGCTTTGTGACAAGGGGCGTTGTCCTGTTGAACATTCCATTTCCAGCTGGAAAACAGAGGCATGTAAGGGTGCAACTGGTCAGCAATAGATACCCAGTAGCATTCATCGTCTGCTCTACCACAGCCACGGGTCCCAGAGACGCCCAAGAGAACGTCCAAGAGAGCATAATACCGCCACCACCGGCCTGTATGACCTACTGTACATTGAGGGAGGAACTGTTCGCCTGGAAGATGGCTTATCCTGACACAATGCCATCGGCGTGATGAATGACGAACCGAGATTCTTCTGACCAGACAACTTTCCACTGATCCATGGACCAGTCACGATGTTCTCGGGCGTTTTTCGGGCGAT